>JAEAOA010000903.1:600000-892500 GCA_016746295.1 Potamilus streckersoni
CCCATGAGAAGCTACTGGCAAGCTTTCTCATGTACCCATATTGGCTGAACCTGAGACTCGAACCAACAAGGACAGGTGAGATTCAGTGAGCGGTAAGCATTTTAGACCACTCAGCCACTTGGTGCCCCTCTCCTTAAAAAAGAAAGGATTCTACATGTGAATAAATGAATCTACATAATATCTTCAAGGTTATTTAAATTCTATAGTTCTTGTTTGAAAGCAAGTGAAAGGATTTCAACTTAATACACTCAAACTGCAAAGGAAAAAAGAATAGATGTGATAAGTACCATAAATATAAAAACATTTTTACTATTTATCCTACTCTATTTTCTCAAACCATAAAGGAATCTTGTCCTTGCCCTTAAAAAAAATCATTGCATATATATATATAATAGGTGTACAGTATTAAATGTACACTGGTTTACCATAGTATTTTTTCCAGTGGTACCAAGTTTTTTCACTGTACCAGTACTTCTGTTGTTTCCATCAGTAAGAACTGTACAGAAATTCCTGAGTAAGCTGTTACAATTTATTATTTTAAGTATGTTTTCACTTTTCATCGAAAAATGGCTTTTATTAATACTCTTACAAAACAGTTATATATGTCACAAATTAATTTTGACTATACAATTATATCTATAAACCTTCTGTCATCATGGTGACTGAATGCGATGTTGCAGACAATATTTTGGCCAAATCCAACTTCAGGAAAAATTCTGAATCAAAAATGGAAAAAATGTTATTTTTGAAGTTTTTTTGTTAGAGTATGTATGTGTTGAGTACATATATGTAATGTGTAAGGCCAAGAATCATTCTATGATTTTCAGGAGACCAGTTGTTTGTTTTCGAATTTAGTGTAATTTCTCTAGTCTACTAAATATTTTTGTTGAGTCAGTGTACTTCTGTCCTCTCAGATATATATTTAAGAAAATGTTGACATAAAACTCAAGATATGCCTTTTCATCACATTGATAAGGTAGTTTTTATCAATAAGCTGCACCATACAGGGTGTCGGCTTTAGGTAGAAAGAAGAAAGAAGACAACTTAAACTGCAATTATCAAACACATGGCAATTTGCCTACTATAAGGTACTATTTAATGGGGGGGGACAATTTTCTTTCAAGCTGAGATACTGTACATTTAAGCTCATGTCGGTTTTTTTTTTCAAATATTATAAAATATGTTCTTATTTTGCTGTAAATTAGAGCAAAATATTTTTTCAGCTATGTGAGAGCTAGAAATAGAGCTGTCAATAAATCACTGGCATATATGGGTATACATTGTTTTCTTTAATTACCAAATAGAATGAACTACACTGATCCTGATCTGCATATTTATTATGTGATGGCTGATATGGGTCTATTCTACTTGCAGTAAAGTGCAAAAATATTCATGAGTAACACCAATTGTTATTCTAAGTTGCCTAGAAAGGACAACGTAATCATTTTGTTTCCAATACACAAAAAGAAAAATATTAAGAAATTAGTATTTCAAGTTGGCAAATGCAACAAAGAAAATATTTTCTTTGTATCCTATAACAAAGTCAAATACTGTTGTTGGGGTAATTTTAATATATTACAGAGGGAAAAAGACACCAGTCTATCATTTCCAGGACATGATGGTAGAGGTTAGGATTTCAATATAGCTCCTAATTTAAAAAAAAATTCAAGGTCCATAAAAAATTCAATTATTTAGCACTAAAAATCTTCCTTAAAACAGAAAAAAGTCAAGTTCTTATGTCCTGGTACATTACAAACTGATGCAATAAAAAGTTAAGATATAACAAATGAGATGAAAATGAAGACATACAGAGAATGATAAATAAAAAAATCATATGTGTAACATGCAAACAATATGACCCTTTATCTATGCCTATTAATTCAAATTCCAAAAGGTAGACAACATAAAACAGTTCATGTACAGCTTCAACCCTATATCCTGTCATACTAGCCATTTTGGAATTTACGGGTTTTCTTTCCACCACAGAAGGCAGGACACTTTCTTTTCACGCTGTGTGCTTGCTTGTTTCAGCAACAACTGCTAGCTGTAACTAAGCACTTTTTTACAAGCCTGATTACATGGTACTGTTCTTGATCATTTCACAAACAAAATTACACTATAAGAATCAGACTGTATGTTGCCATGCAGTGACAGTTCATCAGTAACAGCCAATATATACATGCCAATTATTGTAATAATTAAGGCATCAGCCACTCTTTACAACATTAAAATCACTTGCAGACAGAGATTTCTGCTCCATATCTAAATTGCATTAAAGTCAGAGGGTGAGCAGTGAATGTCATCAAAAGCTGTATATTTCACATCCAAAAATTGCAGCTGGTTCTACAGTCAATTCAAATCAGCAAGAAATGCTTGTTTTGTAATCTGTCTTTGAGTGTTATAGTTATTTTGACATTTAGCTGTATAATGAATAAAATCATATCAGAAGAAATCAAGACTAAAAAATTACAATAAATTCAATCATATATAAATTTCTGTCACCCTGAAGAAACATTTATCCTGCAAAACAAAAAAGAACCAATTGCTCAATTACCATTTCATGTAATTTAAATGATTTAAACATGTACTTTAAAAACAAATTTATTCATAATTTTGTATTTAACAAATTGTTATTTCTGGATAAGAAATTAAGAGTTAACCATTTAACATGGTTTGTACAACCTTGAGAATCCAATCTATGAATTTGGTTCTACCCGTAAAAAAAATTTGAATTTGTTGACGAATTCTTTGAACCCTCTCAAAAACTCCATGAATTTATGAGGAAATACAAAACATTAAAACTGATTAAAATACATTTTAAATTAAGAATCATTTTGTATCAAGGATTTTCCCTAAATAACAAATATTTAACAATACATGGATCAAACGACAATACAGTTGTAGCTAACAAAGCAATATCGAGATATTCAATTTCTTTAATACAAAATTTTTCTTGACAACTCTTGAAAATCCATAAATAGCCTTTGAAACACCAGAGCTTTTACAAACCCTTAAGAATTTGAGTACACAGCAATGAGGCAAAATGGTACTGTATAAAATTTCAATCCATACACCAACATTCCCACTTTAAAACATTTTGAAGGATATGTTTCTTTTACTGAGGTATTCAAATATCCCACTGTTTTCCACTGCAATCATGATGTAATGAGTAAATATTTACACTGGCATTTGTTAATGATGATAAAAATTCAGATGTTTAAAACAAGCTGCACTACTTATTTCCAGAGTTAGTGCAATAAAATTTACATTTTTTAAAATACACATACTCAGAATTACAGTATATTTCCATTTATTTGTGGAGTATCAATTTTTTGGGGAATGTGTGTTTGCACCAAACCACAACTAGACTAACAAAAGAGGGTCCTTGTGTGAAGTAAACAAGACTCCTAACCACATCAGTCACCACATCTGCTTTAGTTAATATAACTCTTTACTGTCACCATGAATGACGACTCTTGACCAAATCAGAAAAATAAACAGGACTCTTTACTGAATCAATGATGTGAATCGGATTCTTTACTATGACAGTGATGTAAAAACGAGTCTACCACATCAGTGAAGTAAAAGAGACTTTACTACATCAGTTAAGTAAATAGGACTCCTCTGAGCATCAGTGAAGTAAAAAGGACTCCATACCACATCAATTAAGTAAATACAACTTCTTACCACATCAGTGACACATCCACAAGTTCCAATGAAAATAACACTTTCAGGTAAGCCATAAAAACTGACAACCAGGAAAATTAATGAATTCACAGTATCTCTTTCTATACCTAAAGGAAACTAGAAATAAAGCACATCATTTTTTCATTGTTTGATTATATCATATATGAACACTGCCATTTTTTTACTGACATGTAAATAATTCAAGTTATTTTTCTGATGTCAAATATATTTATGTTAACTGAAAATAAAATGCGTATTCCTCATATAAATTTTATTTTCAGTTAACATTAGTATATTTGACATCAGAAAAATGTCCTCTTGAATTACTTAAGAAAAACTGTTGAGCACATTTCTTTGTCTTTGTGTTAGATATAAATGTAACTTGTCAATAATACAAGTAAAACTCATTCTTGAGCAAGTTGTATTGTACAGTATGCATCAAGAAAAATAAAGAAAATTACTGCAATATAAGAACAGAAAATATAACATTCCCCTAACTTATTATCTCCCCACCTTTCATTGATATTGATATTGACTACCCTCCATCTATCTATCCATCCATCCATCCGTGTGTGACCATATTTCTTCCTATAACACTGGATAGGAATTAACATAACTTATAAAACAAACCATGCTCCAAAGATTGCCCATGTGCTGAAAATCTGAAGGGGAATTTGATTTTTCAGCTACTGGTTTACATGCGCCAAAAATATCAAATATACAAAAAAAAATGCAACTAAGGGACACTTGAAATATTTTTGGAACTTTGTACATACATTTGAGAAGTACAACCCATGATATATGTAAGACATTTTGCATTACAAACACTTGTCATATTTGGAGTGGGTGGGGTGAAGTTTGGGTTTGGGGGAGGGATATGATTTTGATACAAGTACCACTTACCTCTCAGCCAAAACCAAAATTAAAAAAAAAAGATTGACAAAATCCACAGAAGTTAATTCATACAAACAAAATGAATTCACAGTAATAAGATGTAGAATGTAATATTTAGTAGTAAAAGCCAGTAAATATGCCTGGAAAATCTGTTAAACCAAACTGTACTGTAGTTAATGTAATTAAGAATTTTACATAATATTTCTCTTTAGTCAAAATTACTATTTTGGATATAATGTACAGTTCTGAAATTTTGTGAATTGGACAACATCCAGTTTAACACTGCAAGTAAAAATTACATAGGGCTTAAATGAATTGCAATTGCCAGGTTGGTTTTCTCCTTTCAATGCCTTGTTCTTTTCATTTGATGCCATTATTATTCATAAAAACATTCAGTGACATATTTACATCAGAGAACCAAAAACTATTTTGCACAACTATCATTTCTTCCAAGTAAACTTTGGGCAAAAGTAGCTTTACCTCTTGTCCTTAGAGTTCTCTAAATACTGCCCAAAATATGTAACTTGAATTTTATTTGGACATACATGAGAACTCCATGACAACAAAAGACAACATTTCCACTACCAGATCCCAAATCTAGTTGTACAACAATCAAATTTAATCTACAACATATCTGACAGTAATAACAAACACAATCAAGAAACCATATTTTACTTATAAACCCAATTTTTAATGTGGTCCAGTTTTATATAAAAAGATTTTTAAAAACTAAGACAAACAGAACAAGAAGCAATGTGTTAAAATTTACTTTGACTAAATGCAACTTTACACTAATTTCAATCAGTAGAAACCTTACAAACAGCAAACACAAAGATACTGTCCTCCATTATTATAAAACATAAATGAAAAATTAATAACGGTCTACAGTAATCAACTCTCAATATTATTGAATTTTCTTCTTAGCAACTCTATTTTTATTTTAAAAGAAAAAAAATCTTTAAAAATAACCCTACTTCATAATAAACCTTCAAAAGACATAGCAAATTGCATTTCTAACATGCTCTATATATCTCTGCACTTTCCAAAGTTTTATTCTGTTAAAAAAAAAATCTGCAATTTCACACTGCTGTTTTTAAAATGAATTTGTGTCAGAACATCTTGTGACACTTAAACCCTTCCACTATGTACAGCAACTAGCACATGGAACAAGTCTGACAGAACAAAATCTAGTTAGCTACTGAAAAATATTTTTATTGCTTCTAAGACAAAAGTATCAACAACAATGTATTCTGTTTATTAATACACTGACTGGAGGGCTGCAAGTCACAGTTACTACATTTATGCTTTGTGATACATGTTACTTTCTTTAAATCTGCTTTATTTCCAAAAAAAAGATAAGATTAGCCAAACTGGTTAGAAATGGTAACATTACAAAGTCATTTGTCTACATTCAAATAGGCAAAATAATGGGACCCTGTTGAATTTCTAGATCACTTTACCCTTTCCAAAATGTAATATAACACAAACATGTTTTCAGTAACATAAGTCCCTACACATAGGTCCTCAAAAATTGGCAAGCATTTTGCCTTTTTAAAACCAAGTCTTAAATTCAGAGGGTTTTGATATCAGTAAAGTCATGACTTTAATACTACCAATAGTACATTCTTGCATTTTGGACTAAATATGTTTCAAATCCCCATTAAGATGTTTTTTTTTGTAAACAATAGCATCTGCAACTTAGCTACTAGCAAGCTAAAATTTACTCTGGCTAAAGGAGACGTGATCCTTGTAAAATATGACATGTATAACTATCAGCATCTTCAATGAAGTCAGCATTTTTCATAGGTAACCACTTTTCGTTGTTTTCACGGTCACTGTAAACCAAGAACTTTAAGACTAAAAAAAACACAAATCATCTTATTATGAAAGAAGCTGACTTCCGTCCTCAATCAACTAATTTATGTTATGAAACTGTCACACATCCCCCCTCAACTACCAACACAGAAATAGACACCAACAAAAAACAAATCAATTCAGTGTCATGCTATGCATTTCACAAGAAAATAATGAATTTTTACTTTAAATCCATACAATGTCAAATGATGAGATCCTTAACAATTTTTTTTAGAAACTACCACATAGCAATCCCATCTACACTTTGAAGCAAACCCAGGTATGTGCAACTCTGCTTTCAATTCTGTCTCTCAAAAGATTCAACTCCTAATGCAGGAATGTCACATATGCCAACTAACTTGAAACAGCAATTCTATGAAGATCTACAAGCAATATAGTATATTAGGGCATTTGATCTTGCATCTCAATGCAAAATATTGATTTAAAACAAAATGCAAATGATTACTAAAAATGTTTGAGGACTTGTAAAAAAGCATAAACTGAATACATAATATACAGAAATAATTAGCAATTATTCCATGAAAAATTCTCTATTCAGATAATTAGTAAAGAGAAATCGTAACTTGGATGGTCAAAGCTGACAACACCGCCAACAAAACTGAAATTAATGCACTGGTCATTTTGATCATCAGCTGATTTTAATTACTTTATTTTTTTCCAAAAATTCAACTAGGTACATCTTGATGAGAACATTTATGGGGTACATAATGGAATATATACAAATATAGGAAAAAAATTAAATGGATAAAACAAGAATGACAATTTAAAAAAGAAAATACCTAATTATCATTCCATACATTGGGATCCCATTGATGAAACCTAGTGGGAAAACAATCCAAACCTATTTTTATCTTACTTCAATAGTTCTTTCTTTATCCTGTCAAAAATACTGTGCTTGAAACATGAAAGACCATGTAAAAACCAAATTTTTCACTATGGTAATGAAAATTACAAAGTTTCCTATAAAATTATGGGATTGAGAGCTGCCTTGAATTTAAACAAAATAAACTATATATGATTTTTAAAAAATGTAGATCTCAGTATCAGCTGAAGGCTTCAGAAAACGTTATCATATTAAAAATCCAGCTCAGCTGCTGAGTTATCTCCCTTAAGACATGCAAAAAATTATTCATGCACATTGAAGTAAAAATTCATGTAATCTCTTTGCTTTTCACCTATGCAAAAAAATATTGAAAACTACTGCAGACATACTTGTCTACAACAGAACTGCACATATTTATCATTAGCATACAAAAGTATTTTTTGTGGCTCTTGTGTTATCGTCAGCCAAAGGGGTCTTTTGGTGATTTATACTGTATATTTCCATATCAAATCTGATACTTGACAACTTGTAAATTGATGTAGAAAGAAATGAAATCCATTCTCCTGTCATCATTTTGATATACTGGACTCTATCTACAGATAATCAGCTGTTTAATCAGCACATGCACTTTCTCACTCAAAATGGTTGTTTTGGCCATATAGCTGAAGCATATATGGATATGTCATGTGTTTATCATGTTATGAGTTATGACAGTCATATAACAATTTGCCACTGTAACCTAAATTTTTTAGAATACTGTAAATTATTCCATCCATTTTGTAACTTGATGTGTTACTGAACCATGATAATAGTCATACAACAATAAATATGTTTACATGACAAATTTAGAGTTGCTGCAGTCACATGACCAAATCAGCCAATTGAAATGAGCCAAGTTGCATCTAAAGAATTCCTTGATAATAATGGAACAGCTGATTATCTTCGGATGAAGCTTGGCAAATTGAAAGGTAACAGGAGGTTGTGTTAGAATGGATTTGATACAGAAGCATGCTATAAAGATTGCTGAAAGGCTCCTTCTACCAAAAGTAACTCAAGAGCAATATAAAATACCAGTGTCTAAAAAACAACTGATATTTACACTCAAGCATTGCAGACAAATCTGTATGCAATAATTAGCAATATTTTTATGAATAGGTGAGATCATACTCCAAACCATACAAAATACCAATACAGAGTTTGGGGCTGATTTATTTGACTAATGGATAATGTCAAGAAATGAGAGGACATTAGTTTCAGAATCAATTTTTTTTACAGCAAAATTTGGGAAAGATTTTCTCATAAAAACAAATATATGCAGGTAAAAAATCAGGATGCAAAATGAAAGCACTTTTATCCAAGTATGATTTTAAAAAAATAATAAACAAAAGAACATCATGACAGACCAAGTAAAAATAGGTTATATGGTTATAAAAAAGGAAAACAATTTCTCATCATTCAGTTACTTTTTGTAATCAACATTAGATTATTTACAAGACATACTCTTTGTTTGTCTGCCTTACAAATAAGAAAATAAGATCAGACTGAGAAATCTTATATAAAAACAAAATTGAGATCTTAAATTTCAATTTGTATTAAGTAATTTCAAATATTATATATTCTTAAAGAATTTGAAGCAATTCTTATATGTATTAGAAAAATGAACTAATTACAAATAAATTTAAAAAAATTAAAAACCTCACTCTTCAAGTGTCAACAAATTAGTTTGGATATAATAAAGATCAACACAAGATTTAAAATTTCAGTGTCTGTGAGGAAGAAGTATCTACAACATTATGTCATGATTACTGCAGTCTCAAAACAGACTGAACTACATTTTTTTCAAGGCATAGCAATTTTTTTGAATTTCTCAGTTGCTACATATAAAAAAATTTAAGACCCCTCCCCCCAAAATAATAATCATTCATGTACAATGCATGATTTTTTAAAAACAAACAAAAATGTGTTTTTCTAAAAGTCCACGAAAATTAATACCCACAAAATAAATGAATTCACAATAACCTGTTGCTGATGGCTGAGTTGTCTCAAATTTAGTGATGTGGAAAATAGTTGTCACAACAAAGAATTTACATTTCATTTGAGTTTCTTCGAATTATGCATGTAACTTTACCAACATTGGCATTTTCTACATTAGCATGTCATTTTCCCTGCACCTGCAAGATAAAAAAAAAGAATTTTAAAAATAACCAGATAACCAGGACTTCTGAAGTCAAAATTGCTTCTTTGAGAATACTTACCTGGCCATAAAATGAAAGGATATAACCCTAGAGTCTGTTAAAAAAACACCATTTATTCCAAGCCACAAAAAGCAATGCCGAAGTCATTTTCCTTGAGTTACAATATATTTTCCACCTGCTCAGCAAGTGTCCTCTTCAGATTTTAACTTCCATTCAAGCAAGCTGCATACATATCGCATGACAAACAGTCCCTCAAGGGAATAAAACTTGACTGAAAAAAACTTTGAGGAATTCAAAAATGATCACTTCATCTCTTTTTCTGTCGAGTGCTGAAACAACTTCTGTATTCATGAATGAAATTATGTTTAAAATAGCCACTGTGGCAGCCATATTGCATGCAAGATTAGCACCATTTTCATACAGGAAAAACTGGACATCATTAGAAGAGTTTTGGTGGAAATCCAATGTTAATATGACCATTCATTCGGGAGAAATAAAGGTTACCTGCCCATAAAAGTCATATTTCCTTGCCCATAACATTTTGTTAATCTTCTCTGAGCCAGTTTATTTGTGAAAGAGTCATATTATGCAATGATTTTTAACAAACCAAGGATAAGGTTCTGGCCAACGATAATACTATATTGTATATTATATCATGTAATTTCTTAGTTTATATCAACTTTGTAATCAATCATATTCCAGTTTTCCATCATTCCTCCCTGCTTTTATACATTCTTCATCTCTTGGTTACTTCATAAGGTGATTCTCCATATAAATGGGGACACTGGGTGGCCAAGTGGTATAAATTGCTCACCTTTACACATATCTTACTTTTGTCCACACCAGTTAAATTTTTGGCTCAACAAATATGGGTATGTAAGAAAACTTGCCAGGGAGCTTCCTGTATATTTATGGTTCTTGATGGGGTGTTCCACACATCACTCACACATCTCCCTTCTGTCCAAATGAGTTAAACATTTGGCTCAGCCAATATGGTATGATAGAAAACTTGGCAGTAGCTTCCTGTATATTTTTGGTTGTTTATTGGGTGTTCACACATCACTCACATATCTCACTTATGTCCAGACAAGTTCAAGTTTTGGCTCAACCATGATGGGCAATTAAGAGAACATGCAAGTAGCTTCCTGTATGTCTGTTGTTCTTCATGAGGTCTTCCTCCACTAAATACACTGACTGCCATGTATAGACTCATGTGCTGAAAATGGCATGATGCCCCACAAACTAAAACAAATGCTTATAAATTCCACCTCTTTGTTAAGGCCAATTCTGGTCAGTCCCCAAGGTGACTACTATATACAAGTCTGAATACATGTACAGTTTAAATTAGTGAATGAAATTCATGTCAGTCTATTTTTCTGCACAGAATATCATTTCAATTCGTTCATACAAATTCTTTGCAAACATCTAACATTAGTGCTCTTTTCTGTTTAAGATTATGAAAATTTTATATGCAAGAATGATGGTGCATAAGGACATTATAGAACTAAGTACATGAAAATGTTATTATAAAATTTCATACCATGCTTAGGTGAGTATAAAATTAAATAAAGTCTTAATGACTGATGCAAAGTGGGAATCTTAATGACTGATGCAAAGTGAGAGTCAATATTTGCAGTTTTTTCCAGTTCATAAAGGTCTATAATTATCACATGACTCAGAGCAAATAGTGAAACTTGTTTTGGAATAGTGAACATGCAATTTCAGTTACATGATACCACAAAATATGCTGACATAGCACCAAGTTCATTAAATTAAAACAGTGCAAATTAAAATGACGTGACGATGTGTTATTCAATACATAACATGAATCATGTACTAATACTTAATAAATGAAGGGCAGATAGTGTTTTAAAAGTAATGCTGCATGGTAAGACAATATATGTACATATGTTAAAGTACTGAATTAGTTAATGCTAGGAAATGAAAAATACATCAAGAATGCTAAGTTAAATGTGAATTAAGTAATGTTTAACAGCCATTGAAGCATAATTATATAGTGCAAGACAAATGTGCCATAGATAATAGAAACATGAAAAGAGACTGATGTTAAAACTGATAGCACTAAATATGATCTCGATACACAACGATACAAGGCTTTCTCATCATATCTAATATATTTGACTTGTTCCATTAAACAATATCTACTTTCTACATCTATGTGGTTCATGCATCTACTCACTGGCTAGTGTCATACACATCATCCGATACATCCATGTCAAACTCTTGCCCAATGCCCGAATCTGAGTATTCTGGTGAAGATACACTAGAGACAAAAGGAAAATCACACACAGTTAACAATAACACCATACCAATCTTTTCCATTACATGATCTTTCAAATAAACTAGCTCAAATGTTTATCCTATACAGTGCTCACAAAATCAGATAGCACGATGCCCGGAGGTCCCTCTAATTTTAGTTTGGGCCTGTCCTTTATTCTAAGTGAGGTGCCCACTGGGCATGTCAACAAAAAACAAATTTACCTGAGGAATCTTTGATTACACTGATGAAAGGTGAAAATGTATTTTCAATATGTTGACATACCTTCGATAATATGGTGTAATCTAAATCAGATCAACACTGTCCTATATAAAATTGAGATCTGATTTGAATTAATTGAAGCATGGTATGTCATGCTAAAAATACTATTTTGTTTTCCCAAACCTCATGACATGGTCATGTTTGAGAAAGTTTTCAGTAATCTTTCAAAAAAGCAAAACACAAACAAACAAAAACACCACTTTTAGTATAATACCCTTACCTGCAGCATGTATATATGGTAATCAGTCATGAATGGAGCTGGTGTAAAACTATCCCTTGGACATTTTAAATAGCAGCAATTATATAAACCACCATTTCTGATATTACTTAACTGGCTGACAATTGCTAGTGAGATATGTTTAAAGGCTGCAGATGGTATTATCTGCATAGATAGAATCAGGAATGAAACGACACATGATACATTAATGAAAGAAATGATGGATGCATGTAAAAAGACAAAACTTTCAGAGTCAAATTTTACTGCAAATATAGAATGCAAAGCATGATAAGTTTAAATGTCGGAATAGTGTTCAAGTGCAATTTAATTTTGAAGCAAACTTAGGAAGTGATTAACTATCAGCAAAGCTCAACAAAAATAAATTGCAGATGAATAGATGTGAATGGCATCAGGATTGTTATATCATATATTTTGTCCACATTAAATGGTAGACAAAAAAACCCAGATAAATGGAGGTCAGGTTATCAACACTAGACTGTGTATGGAATAAGAAAACCACCAAAAAGAAACATGGTTTGAAATGAATATTTTTGACATATTTGCTGCCTTAACTAAAGATAACCAGCACAATCACCTAAAGTTGTTGATGTTTCAGAATTATCTGCAACATCTAAACTCTTCCTTTCATTAAAATGTTAGAGGGACTTAATTATCTGAGCAAATTTTAAAAGAAATTGTTGCTTTTATACAGCTTTTGGTAATTATCATCATCCATATACCACAAGTCATAGACTGAATTTCAAAATCATTCTGGTATCCTAAGGTCAGGTTGGCAACATAATTTTTAAGTAGAAAATTCTCTACTTGCTACAGGTTACTGTTTATTAGCACTTAAGTATTTTTTTCTCATTACTCAAGTACTCTTCATAAGAACCTCAAATAACACGTAAATTATTCTCTAACTAAAAATGTCTGACAAACTAAATGCTAACTTTTAATGAAAGCAAACTAAGTAAACTGTGTTTCTTCAAGAATACTTACCTAATCACATTAATGTCATAGATATAAGCCTGCTACCTCGAGAATCTAGCTCTACTAAAGGATGAAAATTGTCTTTGCCTACCTCATAAACAAAGTTCAATAACTCTTGCCCATTACCTCCCTTTGCCACTGCCAGTTATCACTATTTTTTAATGAGCAATATACAAATGAGGATGCTCACATGAAAGTGTGGCTGGGAAGGCTTTTAAGTAAGTAACGGCTGATTGTTTCAAGTGTGGGTTGAGCATCAACTTCTTCAATTTTTCCTCATATTAACAGTGACCCAAATGGCATCCTCCATAAGACCAGGGTATGATGAGTCTTGAGTGACATGGACTGCATACATGCATCACATTGTTATCAGATCAAAGTTGGCCAAAGCAGTCAACACACTGGCCATGGAAAGGTGAGCTGCCAAGTTAATGACTCTAGCAATCTTGTCACCTCCCAAACATGGTCATCGCTGGATTTCTCCAGGGTCAAAATATTGCCTGCAAGACCAAATCTAATGAAGATGTGGCAACTCTGTTATGGAGTAGCTTTGATGTGGCACGTAACACATTTTTGTCCCTTTTATAAAACACAAGTGAAAATGAACTGCTGCTAGGTTTTTGTTAAAGAAACACTTAAAATTTCTTGTGTCACCAATTATACCAATTATAGCCAACAGTAGGTCACTGATCTGGTTAATTTAAACTGATTGGGGAAGAAGCTGAAAGGATGGCATCTCTTTCACCACTTTGAAATCTACTAATGCTTTAACTTTTTTAGCCATGAGTGGTTGTAGAAGGTGGAAGTCATTTTTAAGTTGCCAACACTAAATAAATGTCCCTGACTGTGGCCCTGAAGCTAAATTCAGTCCATTTTATGGTTGGATCTGAGTAAAGCGGATCTGTAGGAAATTTTGAGTCTTGATATGGTTCTGTTTGCAGCTCTGGATAAGCCCATTCCATGTGGCATCAATGACTTCACTCCATCCTTTTTGAAACTGTTACTAACTCAACCATGTGGATAAGCAGTGAACAGGAATGGCTGGCTGGTTTGCCTGGCATATGGTTAGCAAGGATACTGACAATACATAAGATAATCTGGCTATCACCAGTCCCAAACACTCGAAGGGCCTGGCTAGACTGACATATTTCCCACTGAAATTTCCATTGAAACTTGTCTAAAGAAAGGCTAATGGATGGATCTGTCACTAAGATCCACGTAAATCCAAGTTAGCCAGACTATTTAATAAAAAATTCCCCATTCCTGGATAGTGGCACTGCCAGTGATGGCAGGGCTGTATTAGGAAAAGGTCCCAATAGATCAGGAACAAACCCAACACATTGGGACTTACTAGCCCGAAGGTCATGCTTGGATATGCAATGAGTATACCCACTGGGTAGACTAAAATGGGGGAGAGCACAACAACCCCCAAGTTGTAAATAGGCATGGAAGGGAGGGAAATAAAGGAAATATCTGGACTCATGTCAATAATTGTGTCATTGTTTCCTGGACAAGATGGAACATCAGTTTGTTGGTGGATGGTTGAACCATGTCAACATTATTCTCCTCCACTGCCTCTGATGTTACTGTGTCTGACAGTTGCAAATGACAAACTTTAGGTTGGGTGATAGGGGATCCAGTGTCCCCCACAAGACCTGCAATGGAGGTTGACATTAGATGAGGATATCAACATTATCTTTCCTCAATTTATTCTGTCTTTTCTTCCCTTCAATGCCTTCTGGACCACTGTGGACCAGAGTTCCTCTATCCATGTATTGCACATTCAGCATGGCATATATGATGTACACTTAGTACATATGATACAAGATTCATAGTTGTCTTCCTTTCCTTTATAACTCTTTGCATTTCATGTATTTAGTCGACATTTCTACTGAAATGACACAAGAAGAGAAAACAAAGCACAAATCAGCAATTCAGCATGTTACTAACTCACTAATACCACCCATGTTACTAATAGTGTTATGCTAACTGGTAAATGACTACAAAAGTTCAACAATAGTGAGTTGTACCATGGTCTGACAGATGAAATAACAACTATAAAGTAATTCAAATTTGGAAAAGTTTTAAAATAATGTACACAACCCATAGAAGAATGATTGTCCAACACAATCAATCCAAATTTAATGTTGGATGGGTCAATTTTATCACTAAAATGGCAAGATTGTGTTGTACAATGCACAGTACATGACAAGAAAGGCATAAATTCTTCAGAATTTTGAGTATATATTCAGTTAATGACCATATTATACACCAAGTTTCATGACAATCCATCAAAATATTGGTGGGTGGGCTGATGAAATTGTGTCCAGAAAGAAACAGACAAAAAGGGAAATAAAAAACAAAAATTGAAAGGGGCTGATATTGCTGATATTGCAACTTCAGGTAATGACTATAATATTTACCTTGTTTCACTGCATTCCATAAAAAATAGTATGGGACTATTGGTGCTAACAAAATTGTGCAGGAATGAAGGCTTGTTGAAACAGATGAATGACTGGGAAGATTACCAAATACCAAAGTCAGCTCAGAATTTAGAAAGTTGAACTTTGATCAAAATTAAGCTTAGTCTCATAAAAGCATAAAAATACTTATGTGATGAAATGTGATCAGACTTAATGCCAAATATAAAGACGCAATTAATACTGTAATAGTAAACAGCCAATGTAGTGAGCAATACATATGATTATGACATTTTGTACATTTACCTGACACTTGTGGTTCACTGAATCATAATGACGAATCAAAAGTAAAATCAAAATCTCATCATCCCCCCTCCAAAAAATAATTTACTTATGAAAATGGTAATTCAAACTATCTCATCAGTAAATTATGAGTCATGTAAGCCTAATGGTCATTTTCTTCCCTATGGAGAAAGAGACTGAGAATGAGAAACACTTGCTTTCATATACCTTGTGGCCCTGCAGGTGAAAAAGACAATCCTCTTCATCTTCTTGTTGTAAAAGAAGAAATTGAAGGACCAGATTGAACCTTCTTCCCCATATGGATCAGAGGAGAGATCTGGATTATAACTGAAGACGTCACACTCACTGAGGCTGATCTCACTATTCACTGCTTCCCACAACGTTTCCTTCAGTGCTGAATAGTTTTTCTTCATCACTGCCTCAAGCTGATTATTAACAGCGTCAACAGCCCACTGAAAATGTAATATGTAATAAGTGTTGAGTTTTTTTTTAAAATTTTCAATCCACTTTCTTTATAATCTCCTGATATAAACAGCTTAAACATTTTTTTATAAAAGACGTATAAATCACCCATGCACATCCAAACTGGTTAAGCACCTTAATTTAAAGCATTTCCCCAAACATACTACAACAAAAGTTTAGTATAATCACAATTCTGTACAATGTGCTAATAACGCAAGAGGCAACCAATTGAGAGCATTCCAATCTGGCTAACTGGGAAAACTGCATAATGATATAAGCATATATAAACCTTTCAAAATTAAATATTTCTTTCTTTGGTATAAAATGATAAACAGTACTATTCTTGCCAACTAACAAAATCAAGCACCGAGTCTAAGGATAGTGTACATTAGAAACAGATTACATTAAAAACTTGACTTAAAAATTGGCAATCAGTCATTGTTGTGGGTAATTAAAAAAATGAACTGAGAAAGTTTTGGCCAGCAAGATCTGTGAACTAACTGTGAGTCATGTTCTTTGGAAGGAAATCTCAGCAGATGTGCATCAACCAGTAATCAAAATATGAGAGGCTGAGAATCTCAAGGGACCTTATATATGCTGAAACAAGTCCCAATCAAGGAGCAAGTAACTGACATAGATCCTGAGACATAACAAGAGGTATTGTCTAATTAGAAAGATGGAGAGGTGAAGATACACACCTTGATTGATGATGACTACCTAATTGCAGATTTGTATGGCATTTCTAAAAGGCCATCATATTCACCCTGAATCATTGTTCCCAAATAAATATGTATATAGCAGAAAAGTCTATTATATCTGAGACCAATTGTTCCTCCTTTCTTTGACAAATCCATGAATAGAAGGGCAGAGTCTGGTTGTTTTCCACACTCTCTACAATGCCCATCGGTAGAAGGGTGGGTACCTCTTCAATTAAAAAAAAAAATGTTGAAAGTTTGGATTGGTGACAGATGATGAGGGTCTAAGATGATTAAGAACTTTCCTAGAAACAATGCTTTTAGCCATCTTTTCAAGTGGGAAGGCCCATCTATGATGCCCAATCAAACTCCTCAAAATGAGTTCCTATTGGGACATCAGGTAAAAATGGACATGACCCTAACTTAGGCTCTCTCCCTCCTTGAAGAAAGTGGAAGAGTTAAACTTCCTTGGTCTTTCTACATGCCTCATCTAGTAAATAATGGACAAGGTTTATTTCATCTGGGAGGGACCAAAGATTGATTCCATGTTGGAACTTATGACATAGAATTAAGCATCAGGGATCCCTAGGCCCTTTAAGATTTCCCAGCCAATTAAGTCTCAGAACATTCTTGCCCCATAGTAGCATTATTCTTCTCTCAAGAGTGATTGCCCAAAGAAAATGATGATGAGGATTCCAAAGACAACAGATTCATATGTGCACATAAAGTGCATGCTAAGCTGGTGGAGCAAATGTCCCGAAAGGCATTCTTATGAACACTCTTTTCCACACCTTGCAACAATTAACTCTGAATGAGAAATATTTATGCATAAGAAACCCAAAAAAGTTTGTAGCTAAAAACTGGAACAGTGAAGGGGAATATAATTATCTAAAGCACAGTTTAGCAAGCAAGGTACACAAAAAAACCTAACATTTACAAAAAAGGCAAAGAAAACACTGAAATGTAGCTAGGACTGAGTAGACTAAAAGATAAGCTCCATATTATAACCAACAACAAAGATAATCTTTCAGGAGCACATCTCTAATGTATACATCATGCAAGTAAAATAGGTTATTATTACCTATGTGGGCTGTTTTTTTCAGTTCTTGAACATTCCAATACTAACAGAAGAAATTCTCTAGTTTGATGTGGGACCATGTGTTTCAGAAAAGGAAAGCAATGTAATAGTGGCAGGTATGAATTATTGCTTATAAAACAGTTTTTCATGATTACTGACAAGGTTTTGAAACACTTATTTCTCAAAAATCAATCTGACAGTCTCAAATCTGTGATTCTACCTGCAAAAGCAGTGACAGCTATATGAATTTTCAAGAAATTCAAATGTCCTGTATATCGCTGGATGGTTATTAGGATTCACATAATGCACTAACATATGCCACGACAAAACAGTAAGATTATTTTACCAATGTGATAGCCGAGATATTCCAATCAGGTGACAATATGAACTGGTCATGCAAATGACTATTGTTTACTAGAAATGCCCAAAACAGCCTGGTTAGAGATATGGCAAGGTCATTTTATGCACTTACAATGAAATGCTGTAGTGGCATCAAAATGTGCTTCCAATGAAATTGGTCAAGGATATCCTGATGTATTTGTAAAGAGTTAAGTAAACATAATAAACAGAATTTCAAAGAAATAAATAAATGAGTGTTTTGTATGCTCAAAGATGTTTTGTTTTACCATGATTATATAAATAATACTTATATTATTTCTGATAATGATTTGAACACTTATGAACAAAGTTTAAAATACTGCTACAAAATACATCAACAAAAAAGAGACATTATACTTTGTTTTTGATATGACATTTTGATTAAATCAAACCTGAAAGCTGGGTTCTCTGCTAAACTCCTCACTCTTAGCGTTGCTGAAGTCATAGTCTGGCTGAAATGATGCATTTAAGGTGGAGATTAAATATAACAAGGTTTTCGTTGAGATGGTATCACAGAGGTATCCTTCTCCTTGTCTGAAACAAATGAAAAATTCCCAGGACAAGTTAACAAAAATATTTCAAGACAAAATGATACAGAAAATTTTAAATCAATTGAAATAAAGTTCAAAATATTAAATCAAAATGATAAATCTAATGTTACTGAACACACATTCTGATATCAGTTAGTTCCTGCTGGAAAGAAGGAGGGAATGCCTCCAGAATCTTAGCTTTTGAGCACCTTCTGCTGATTAGGAGAAGTCAAACTGACCATATTTAACACATCAAAATGTATCAAAAAATGTCACATAATGATTCATCCTTTAAAAATGATTAGTAAGAATACAATTTTCTGTATAAACGGCAGTTTCAATACTATAAGTCTGCAGTAATGAAGTATTATCCTAATATATATTCTCAGTTATCCAACCCAACCCCTAATTATGAATATGCATGCAAGACAGGGATTAAATTCATTAACTATTGCTGATATCTGCAAGCTATCCCAAATATATACCATTTTTTCTGCTTGTATTCTGATGCTATATGTTTTCAGGCACAAATTCTTTTGCCAACGTAACTTCTTCATGTCTTACAATATTGGAACATCACTGTAAAAGAATTGTATGCACTTATGCTTTGGAATACAAAGGTAGATCTCCAAATCTAATAAAGACAAGAGACTAATACCATTTTCAAAACGGAGAAATGGCTTGCTTATCATCAGAAATATCCATTAGTTGCTGATATTGATATAAAGAATACAATTTCTTTAAACTATAAACCCTCAGATTTTGATGCATGGAATTTAAACTTTATGGATTTCAATTGGAGCATCAGTTTATTTTATCCTTGATTTATTTTTGGCATGATTTCCTACCAAGTGTACACTGTCCATAACAAATTGAATGTATGCACCAGTGATTGACATCTGCTAGACTACTATTAACCCCCTTATCAGCCACTACACTTATCAATATGAACTGAACAGAGTCAACAGATCTCTGATTTCACACTTAGGTGGACAAAGCTCAATCAAGGTTAGATTGTTTATGGATTATCTTTGACATTTATGATAGAGGAAGAGAGAATCAATTACAACCTGAATGGATTAACTTTTAAATCAAATATCAGTGTTTGATTGCCATCAACATACAAGTGATTCTACCTGTGGTAGGACAAAATTACCATTTTAAAGGCTGCTTACCATTTTAAAGTCCAAATTTATCACTTTAAAAAAAAATACAAATTTTTAAGAACATAAAAAAGTCAATAAATCTGTGCATCTTCTCCGATATTAGAGTAACCAGTGAGAACCAATCTACTGTAGACAGGAAATGTAATACACTTGCAATGATGTGTAGTAATCAGGTTACAAATGTTGACATATACTAAAAAAGCTGTTAACTGATTACATTACTGTTGTAATCTGGAGAAATAAAGGCCAAATGTGGAATGTTTTATGGGGTGTTATAAGTAATAAAGGGATCAAAAGTGTTTATGATGGTTTTCACATCTTTAATAAAAATCGAATGACCTTTAAATTTTGTATTGTTGACTTGTTCCTGCATTGCTCAAGACATGTACAGTAGCTTAGTTCAGTTTGTCTAAAAATGTTGAAACATAAGCTTTCATCCAATAAAAAAAAAAAAACAAAACAAAACAACAAAAGACACTGGCAAAGAATGAAATTCCTGAGTACGTCTCATGTCCAACTATGAAACTTTTTCCTTTGAATGAATTTGACAAGTATTGGAGAGCAGACAGCAACTTTAAAACCACCGAAATGACCTTCAATAATTCTTCCACACTGAGAGTGGTTGTTTTGTCACTGTCACATTCTAATGCCAATAGAAGACATTCTCCATTCTTCTTAAAACTAAAATTATTCAAAGGAAAATCTGGACCAAAATCCATTGTGGGCCTGTTCAGTATCAAATTTAGTAATCACAATTAATGCTATCAGAGGTCACAGTCTTGTGAATGAAACTTGAAGTGCTTGTGGAATTTATTATTTTAAAATCTTTGCAGTGAACTATGAAAAATACATCTCTTCTTCATCAAACTGACTTACTGTGGCCCATAAAATTAGTCATAATGGCTCAAGAAGTATATTTTCTTTCTTGTCTCGTTCTCAGAAATGACATGTTAGAGATTATCATTCTAATCCTCAGACTCCAATGGAACAGAAAGTTTGTTACAACTGTGAGGAGAAGGAGAATAAATCTCCAAATGTTGATAGAAATCTTAAGCACAAGTTACATAACACTTTACAGTGTTTCCTTTTATGCCACATAAAAAGGAAGTCTTGAGAATCTGTTTCCTCCAGAAATAACAGTCCCAGCTACGAGGTCATGACTAAAAACCAAATGACTCATGAGATTTTCATTTTGAATCTTTTAATTTTTAAATCCATTGTGAACCTTGACATAGTATATGCACATGTACAAGAAAAAAATCGCGATCACAAAAATATTTGAAGGATATGTTACCTTTAATCAAAAGAGAAAATAGTTCAAGTCAAAAGCTACATATCCTTTGTGGATCAAACTGATAAGGGCATGTAGCAGTGTTGTATCCTTGAAGTATTTTCAGTGTATAGTAAATTTTTGAGAGAAAAAAAAACAAACAAAAAATTGTTCATAGGGTTTGATGTATTGTTAAGAATTTCTAAGTATTAGAATATAATCAGCTTTGTGATTAGGCTTTTATATGTTTGGTCACCAGTCACACAAACCATTATCAGAACCAGTCATATAAACCATGATCAGTTCATTGGTTCCATTAACAATATTTAAAACTCACCTTCTGCTCTCCCACTCACAAACAAAATACACCACTGCATTAACTATCTGGAAAATTATAATCTACAGTTGTCCAAATGTATCAAAGTTTTTCTTTTTAATTGAAGACAGAGACCAATTAGAGTTGTATCTATAAAGATTTTTATGGATGGTAGACAATGGTGCTGGTGAGAGATTAAAATAAGGCAGATTTCTTGCTGCATGTGTAAATTTGTGTTTACTTCTTTGCTTCCATTTTCTTGTAAACTGAAATGTGAAAAAAACTATGCAAGTAATTTCTGTTTTTATTCATTAATATACATTCATAGTGATGAATCTGTATTATTAGTTAAGTGACAACTGATAACATGTGGATATGGCTGTTTGGGATTAGGAAATTTTTTTAGGTGGTTTGTTTTTGGACAATTGCATTAATATTTATGCACATATCTTTGACCCTCCCAAAAATTATCTGTTGTCATCTGAAAACAAACCAATAATTGGTAAAGGGTGTGGCAGTTGTGCAACATTAATTACATCAAATACATGTACATATTGATCTGAAATATAACATTATCTACACCTTTATTTCAATAAGCATGCCAATAAAATGTTAAATTCTGAATGCTATCATTACGCTAATTATTTTAGTGTATGATATTACTGATATTATTATAGGCAGGGACAAGGTTTTAAAATCTATTACAGGAATGCCACGTTGTGAACATAATACATTCAAACTGTTTGGATGTGTGTGTGATTTACATTTTTAATGAAGTTTTAAACAATTTTTGAGTCCTAATGCTACATAATCTACAGTGTGACAGTTTATAGTGATGTCTAACACTGAGGCATAATGCCACAGACATGTAGCATCATGTCCCTACCCAAACACATCAACCAGGCCGACCTGTCCTAACACTAACCTCTTAATGCTGTGTGCCAAGCAATGCAGCTGCTAGTACCATTTTTATAAGTCTTTGGTATTACTTGTCCATGGTCTGAACCCTTGTCCTTCTGAGGTGAATGCTCAAACCCCATGTGCCACCAGATTGGTAACTCAATGTTTGCAACAATGTCTTTATATGCATGTAACTGTACTACTCACCTGTTAGGACTCTGATCAATGGCTGTCTGTGGTGGGGACAAGGCTTGAAGATCTGGTACAGGAACACCACCTTGTGCACTTCGAGACTTTAACAGTCTCTTGTCGTTACCTGCCATCTTGCAGGAGTAACTTTCAATCCTTAAGAAGGAACAAAAGATAGTCAAAATCAATACAATTTGATATATTTACCTGTATGCAACATGCAGCAAACTAAATGATCAGTGTATTTAGACATTTTATGCAAATAAATTTACAACAAAATACACCAGTATGTGAGGTAGTCGGTGTGAATGTCACAAGAACCATTCTTATAGTCACATTTTCTCAGATTGTCCCGATGTTGTTCTTCAGGGGTTACAAGCATAAAACCATAAAAGAGAGATAAATGTAACACTAGATGAAATACTGTTGAAGGGAAAACCAAATTTGCTTTTAACTGGGGAAAAAGCATTTTATCTCTGGCCACATAGTCAGGTGCAATGTCTTATTGACAATTCTCCACTTTGGGAGGATGTATTCACATTGAATAGAAGAGATTTTTCAACACAAATTGCAGAATGTCATTGGTAAATTACTGCTGATATCAAAATATATTTGGATAAATTTCCTTTTTAAAAAGTATTAATTCACTTTAAGGAATATCATGCAATGAAATCTCAATCAATTAAAAAAGGATGGTAATGCCAACTGAATTCTGTAAAGTGAAACTTGTATTTCTGTCTTTTTAATCTGGTTCCAGTGTAATCATAATAAATGTGATATGTCTTATTCTACTCATAGACCAAGTCTCTTGCTAAGAACTAAGTACTTAACTGTGACCTACAGAAGTGTAAACTGAAAGAAGCCCCACTTAATTTTAATATGTTTATCTTTGTATCAAATCAAGGGGGGGCAAGAATAAAAATGATGGTATGCAAATCCTACCTGCATAAAAGACAGCTGTCAGAATTTTGCATTAAGTTTAAAATATTTTTCTATGCAAGCAACAACATTAAAGAATATAATGTTATTCCATGGTTTATCATTGTCATTACAAATGCAATCATGGAGACCAGTTAAACCAAGCACAAGGCATACTAAGTAAAGAATGAGCTTAGTTTCATAGATAGGATCCATCATAGTGAACTTTAATTGCACAAATAAGCACCCAGAGGATTGCTCAAACTGAGCAGAAATTGTGTGATTATTTTCAATAAAATCATGGCAACACTCTTTCACTGACAGATGAAAAAACTGCGATTCAACATTGTTGTTTCTTGAAATAAATGTCTTTTTTAAAAACAGGATCCAGTTCTGTTCTGACAGTAACATTTCAGAATGTATTCACAGCCACATGCATCAAAGCTTTTCAGGGCGATGTTTATAACAATCTTTCCAAGATTGGTTGTCTCGAAAATAGTTGGTTGGTTGAATTTTTATAGCGCTCCAGCACAAAGAGGCCATTTAGCGCCATACAAAAGGTTATACTCTTTATTATATACAAATTGTAAAAAGGGTCTGTATCAGCCAGCGATACAAAACCAAATAGCTAAAGGTAAAATGATAAGAATGGTAACGGTGATAAAAAAAAATAGTTTCCCAATCAACGGGGATTGCAAATAATATATGACAACGAAAACATATGAAAGGTAATTAAAATCTAGCATCCGTATATATAAAGCACATAAAAATGTTCAAGATGATAAAATAGAAGTTATAACCTATGATATAGGTTTACATTTTTAAGGAAGTCTATAACATAAGAAATACTAACTGTATCAAAAAGTTCCTTCATGTCTTGCACATTGTAATATTGATTATGTGTAGATTGGAGGTCAAAACACTCCAGCATAAAGTGCTTAACTGTGAATGGTTGATTGCAAGATATGCATTCTGGTGGGTCTTCTTTTAATATGTAGGAGTGGGTTAAATAAGTATGGCCAATTCAAATTCTAGCAATGACTACCTCCTCCCTACGGTCAGCTCTGTAGGAAGGAGTCCATTTTCCTAGAATTGGCTTGATGGTGGCATCTTTCCATGAAGCAGTTTCGAAAATAAAAACAATTTATACTGAAAAGCAAACAACTATAATTATGAATTATTATGAACAAACATTACCAATGATAATACTGATTATTAAACAAAAATTCAAGCATTTAACATGTTGCCCAATTCCCCCTGTCAATGTCCATCCACTTCTTAATTTATTTTTTAAAGATACTACAGTAACTTGTGCTCTTACTTATGCTGTTGTCTCGTTTAAACCATGTTATGCATGCGTTACCAAGGGAGATGTATATTTTACAATTAGCCTAAAGTAAAATCATCTCTTGTTGGCTGTGAGACTTTTTGTACCTTGGACAATTCATATCTGGACATTTGCCCCCAAAATATTGTGAGCCATTCTATCAATCTCAAGGGCTATTCCAACCAAAAAAAACTTCACAATAACTCATAGGGCTCAAAATTAGTGCTAATTCAAGTTCAGTTCATTTTCAAACACACGAGTGAAACTTCAGTTCTCACTACCTAAAGGCTCAGTAAATCTTTGTTGGTCACTACACATGTGCCAGAGGTATCTAAGTAAATAGTTCAATCCTATCCATGTTTAACTGAAATGATGATTATATTTAACTGCTGACTCATTAAAACCATGTGATTAAAGAGGTATTGTACATGTTGGATTTTGGACATTTTCTTTAATTATTATAACCTGGCAAGCCTGCCACTATTTAGCATGGCACTTTGATAACTGATTGCTGATCTACTGTAAAACCTACTGTTTCTAACAAAGTTTATAACTCCTGTTATTTTCACCTTATATCTTTTTTATTAATTATTAATTCCTTTTTTAGTTGAAATAATTCCTATTTTAGTACAATTTCAACAAGGCAATTCTTTATCTTCAAACACATCATATCATCCTGGAACACATCTGTACATATCAGAAGGTGATTCCAGGCATGATACAGGAGACAAGGTGGGGTGTTGACACTGGGCATGGGGTCTTCATTCCTCTACACCTGCTCAATTAAGGAACTAAATACACTAATGTATTTACAAAATGCATGGATTAGTAAAACTTCTCTTTTGTTGATTATGTAGATCAATGGAACGAAATTCTGACTGGTATATACCTGTATGTTAAAATTACTATTATTTTTTACCAACAGAATATTACAAAGTATACTGAATACCTGATAAACATATGTGGTTGCTCCATTATAAATATAATTTGAACAATATACCAGTGCTAAAAAATTTGTTAGCTTACTCCCAGGGCCCCTCTAACTTCAGATACAGCCCATCCAGTATTCCAAACAAGGTGTCCATCAGCTTGTAAAAAAACATATCAAATCTCTCAGAGAAAATATTGATGATGCTGATGAAATGTTTCAAAATGTTAACATACCTGCTATAACAGCACAATGTGATAAAAATCTTATCACCACTGTCCTACGTGAAATGGAGATCTGATTTTAATTCAATTGAATATGGCACATCATACTAAAAGCACGATTTGTACTCCCAACTCCCCTGACATGGTCATGTTTCGAGAAAACAAGTTTCAGTAATCTTTAAAAATAGAAAATAAAAACCAGATCATTATATGCCTATTACATGTAACCAGAGGTCTTGCAAAAATTTTTAAAAATAGGAATCCGGGACTCCTATTTTGGTAAAAATAAGATTCCCACCAGGAAAAGTTGCAACCCACATACGCATATTGGGTGTGCCTGAAGTGCCTAAATTTGAGAAGAACCTTTGGTTGTCAAGAGTTTAATTGTCCAAATTCTTTACACCACTGATATATAGCTCTTGTTTGTCCATTAGAGTGAATTTTGTCAATTTACACCACTGATATATAGCTCTTTTTTGTCCATTAGAGTGAATTTTGTCAATTTACACCACTGATATATAGCTCTTGTTTGTCCATTAGAGTGAATTTTGTCAATTTACACCACTGATATATAGCTCTTGTTTGTCCATTAGAGTGAATTTTGTCAATTTACACCACTGATATATAGCTCTTGTTTGTCCATTAGAGTGAATTTTGTCAATTTACACCACTGATATATAGCTCTTGTTTGTCCATTAGAGTGAATTTTGTCAATTTACACCACTGATATATAGCTCTTGTTTGTCCATTAGAGTGAATTTTGTCAATTTACACCACTGATATATAGCTCTTGTTTGTCCATTAGAGTGAATTTTGTCAATTTACACCACTGATATATAGCTCTTGTTTGTCCATTAGAGTGAATTTTGTCAATTTACACCACTGATATATAGCTCTTGTTTGTCCATTAGAGTGAATCTTGTCAGTTTACATCACTGATATATAGCTCTTGTTTGTCCATTAGAGTGAATTTTGTCAATTTAAGAAAAGGTCTTATTCCAAATACATGTACTAAGCCAAACACTTGGCTACTATTCCATCAGAACTATTCTAGTCACTTGAACTTCAAAACTCTTCTGTATCTTGTTACAATCTTCATCAATTTGCTGTTTAACCCCAAAACACTTATCCATATTTACAAACAAGTCTTGACATGTCCTGATTTCAAGGTCAAGCTCACAACTTATTCAGCTACAATAGGAAATTAATACAAAAATGAAATATAAGGTTCTTTATTTGATGTATTGTATTCTTATAATATCACATATACACATTGGTTTTTCTGCCTCTGAATTCATTCACTGTAAATAACAATACATTTTGCATTTTGTCACCACTCAGCAATTAGTCAAATTTTTTGAATTTGCTGTCCAGCTATTTGTGCATCATGTTTTTTTTAATTAGGTACTCTTATATTAACAACATGTACATCAAGGGGCATTTCAGCTACAGTAATGAAGTTCTATTGTTATAAATATCAGCAAAGCTAAATGATTAATTTCTCAACATGTTTTCCCAATCAGCAGGTGGTTAATGCAAGACTAGCAAGCCTTTGAATCTGCCACCCTGCCACTGCTTGCATTGCATTTATGAGACCTCTGGTAGCATACACAAACAATAAACAGTCCTAATTGGAGCTGATGTAAAACTGTCCTTTAAGCAATTTAAACTGCAGTAATTAAAAGTCAAAGGTGTGGGGTTATAAACCACAGTTTCCCATATTACTACTGTTCCAAATCTCTGCTCAATCAAAGTAACATGAGCAAAGTCAACAAGCTTTGTAAATTTTAACAAATTTATTACCCTACAAAATACATTAAAAATATGAAAGAGGACTTACAGTTTGTGAAAATAATCCAAAAACAAGACTCCTAGAATAAAAAACAAAAGTCCTAACACTAAAATGTCCTAAATAAATCAAAGTTCAAACCCCAGTGAAGTTTAAAGATTTTGGATGATGACGTCAGACTAACAAAGTATTGATGTCAAAAGTTCCATGTTGAATTTTATGAATCACAAGAATATTCCAGCTTTAGCACTCTGAATAATTTCCAATGAATGTCTCTGTTCAGATCTTTGATGATGAAGCACTTATTTTCCAGAGAATATAAATCTTAAATAACAAATAACTCCAAATTGGCATAACAACAGAAAATGCTTCTAATCTCTTAAAGGCATTTTTATGATGGAATTAAAAAAGTGATAATGAGTATGAAACTCCACTAAAATATCATTTCGACATTTATGATTGGCTGTATGATCATTACACACAAGGCACTTGATGTGTGTGCCGGGATAGTCTTTTTTAAGATCCAATAACAAAAACTTTTGATGACAAGGTGATCACACAAGTAATGTATGTATGACCTTGATATTGACCAATCATATTAACTTCAGGTTTACCCAGTGTCTAAACAAGGTCAGCAAAAACTAATGCTAATGAAATACTTTCCAGTTCTGTACAAAATATAATGAAACAAAATTAAAACAAAAAAAAAGAATTTTAAAACTAACACAAGCTATTTAATTATTTATTCATAACACTTCCCATCCATAAAGAAAAATAAAAGATTTATATAATAAAGCTTTCTTTTTACCATACGTAAATTATAGATAAGCTAAAAACAAAATTATATAAGAAACTCGTGAATTATACATTTAGTGTAGAAGAAAAAAATAGTTATATACACGGGAAAGTTCAACTGCAATCAAACTATCTTTTTCTTTCATGTGTCTGAAGTTAAGATTATATTCTTGTAAAAAAAAAAACTCCACCTTAACAATCTTTGATTTTTATTCTTCATTTTGTCAATGAAAGTGAGGGGGTTGTGATCACTATACACAAGAACCAAAATAGGAGCTGAGCTAATATAAATTTCAAATGTTGTAATGCCAAAATTAAAGCCAAATATTTTTTCTTGATTTTTTAGATAATTTTTGGGTGCTTGTTTATGTACTTTGAAAAATAACATACTGGATGATCAACTCCATTTCCTTCTTCTTGAATCAAAATTACGCCAACCCCAACATCACTTGCATCCACAGATAATTTAGGTGGCTGACAAATTTGGAGCTTAAGAATTGGTGCACTTTTGAGTATGGCTTTTAAACTATTGAAAGTCTCCTTAC
The DNA here is from genome assembly GCA_016746295.1 of Potamilus streckersoni. Taxonomy (NCBI): domain Eukaryota; kingdom Metazoa; phylum Mollusca; class Bivalvia; order Unionida; family Unionidae; genus Potamilus; species Potamilus streckersoni. Next base: position 629,478 of record JAEAOA010000903.1, read on the forward strand.
ATTTTTCAGTCCAAAGAAACTTGTTTTTCTTACTTAACAAGCTTGTCAGGGGTTTAGCAATGTTGGAAAAATTGCAGCAAACATTTTCGATAGTATCTGGCCATACCCAAAAATCGCATCAGTTGCTTTTTACTGACAGGCACTGGGAAATCAGATATAGCCTTGACCTTAGCATCTATAGTTTGAACTTGACAATGTTCCAAATTATGTCCTAGAAAAGTTACACAAGCACAGCAAAACTCACTTTTAGATAAATTGATTGTCAAATTTGCATCTGTAAGTCTGTTGAAGAATTTCTTAATTGTTGTAAGATGTTCTTTCCAGGTGTCATTGTAGATGATGACATCATCAATATAAGCATCACAATTATCTAGACTGGAAGTAATCATATCAAGCCTTGAAAAGTACTTGGGCAACCCTTCATCCTGAACAGCATTACTTTATATTGGTAGAGTCCATCTGGAGTCACAAATGCCAAAATTTCCTATGCCCTTTCTGTTAGTGGAATTTGCCAAAATACTTTAAGAAGGTCAAATTTGGTGACATTCTTGGCATTTCCAATTTTATCAATACAGTCATCTATTCTTGGTAATGGAAATGAATCTGTCTTTGTCACATTGTTCACCTTTCTATAATCAGTGCACATGCAGAAAGTTTTATCCAGTTTTGGAACAAGCATACATGGTGAACTTCAATCACTTTTACTAGGCTCTATGAAATTGTTCTCAGTAAATACTGAATTTCCTTTTTCAAGTGTTCCTGTTTGAGATGATTCAATCTCTATGGGTGTTGTTTCACAGGTTTTGAATCAAGAATTTTGAACATCATGAAATATTTTGTTTATCCTTGTAGGAATATCTGGAAACAAGTGCTCATATCCGAATAATAACTGCTCAAGTACATTCCTTTGTTCTTCTTGTAAATATTCAGATTTTTCATAATTTCTGAATTCTTAAGATTTGTTGCTCCAAGATCAACAGTGTCTGACTGAATTTCTTCACTTAAATCCTTTGTTTGTGGGACACGTACAAACAAATTAATTGCATGATTTACTTGGCTATCTCCATCAATATACTAGTACTCAATTTATTTAGATTTGAGTACTATTATTATACTTTAACTCATTTATTTTCTTCTTTACTTTGTAAGGGTGGTAAAATTTAATTTGAAGAAAATTTTGAAGAATTAGCAAGAGAGAATGAACTCTATTACAAGACTTAAAACTGCTCGCAATTAAAGTTCTGTTAAAACAACTATTTCATTTTTGACTTGAATTGCTGAGCACCAAATTCAAGCATGACTAGCTGGAAAATTACATACATGAAATTTGACCTTTGACCTGATTGACAGATTTAGGAAGACATAATTGAGTAAAAAACTTCATCAAAGTTTTTATTATGATTTTAGATTTAATATTCCTCAAAGAACTGCCACTGGTAATCTTGACTTGCACATAATGGTCTACAAATATTGTTTGCATGACTTGGTCTTAGGTAAGGGACCAACACAGGTGAACATAATTCCACTTAATCATTCTCAAATGCAGGAATATGTTGCAGATGAGCCCTAGGTATTTTCTGATTGGGTTTTCCTACCATTTAACAAGTATGACAATATCTACATTTTTGGCCAATAAAAGTTGAGTCAAGATTTTGTTATAAGTTTTATTTATATCTAAATGACAAGACTTAGTAGTTTTATGGGCCAAACTAAGTATTTCCTGTCTAAGATTTTGGAATTACAATATGATAATTCACTGACCACTCATCACAAGCAGTTACCTCAAAAGGGCTCCATTTTCTCATAAGAATTCCATTTTTAATGAAGTAACTTCCTTGGCTTCAGTTTCACTAATGGCCTTCTGAAACAGGAGATCTCAGGATCGTTTTCCTGTTCGACAACAAGTGATAAGTCATTTGTCACCCTGATCAGATAAAAGAGAATGAGTATTTAAAAGAGAATCACTGTGATCAATACATTTTGATTGCACCAAACAAGGAGTGAAAGTGACCTCATCAAAAGCCTGACAAATACATGTTGTATCAGGACTAGTTTCCTTATCAAAATCATTCTCAAAAGCTTTCTTTGTCATAGCTCTGGTAACTGCACAAGCTATTTATAAATCAGGGTATTCTTTTTAAATAGGAACAACTTTCTGATCCAAAGAAGGCTTGTCATTTACAAGTGGATTAACCACAACCTAGTCTCCAGCTAGGTCGTTGCCTAGTAACAAATGAATACCCTCAATGAGTAAATCTAACAATATGCCATCTGTCACTTGTCCTGAAACAGATGACAAATGAACAGAATGGAGAGGAACATTAACAAAGCTGCACTCTACTCCCTGAATGAGAACATTCTCATTAGAACAGGTCTTCTCAGAAAAAGACAAAGTACTTGATAATAAAAGACTCAGAGAAGCTCCTGTATCCCTTAAAATTTTAATAGGGATAGGATTGGCCAAATAACCCAAGAGTGATATAGAACCCTTCGACATGAATGGTTCATAATTCTCCAGAATAAGATCAGTCTGGAGTTCATGAGACCCAACAAATGTATTGTTTTCAATACATGACTATGACCTTGACCTCTTAGAAAAAAGACCATTTGAGATAGGTCTAGCTTGATTCTGATTCGTATATTTCAATTTGAAGCAATCAAAAATTATGCGTCCTTTTAACAATAAATACATGTAGGAATAGACAAGGATTTTGAATCAAGTTTATCAGAAGCTTGAATTTTTGAAGTTGTGCCAGATTGAGTTCAAAGAGAATTTATATTAGACTGAAATACCTTTCTACCAGTGGACTACGGAGTGAAAGTCTTGCCTACAACAGGAACTTTATGAATTAAAGAATACTAATCTGCAGGAAGAGCAGCATTTGCCAAGGTTTCAATCTTATGCTCTTCAAGATGAGTTTTAATATCATAATTGATATAATTTTTGAACTCTTCAAGTAATACAAATTGTTTGAGAGATTCATAATCATTCATGTTCAACTTTCTTGGCTAAGCACCATCTCTCAAATAATTTTTTTTCTTTTGCACAATTGACATGAGCTTTTTTAAGGTTCTTTTTTATCGTTTCTGAATTTTTGCTAATAAGCCTCAGGGACTAATGCATATTCCCTTAAGATGCACTCCTTAACTAAATCATAGAACTTTGTTGTACTGGCAAGGATGCATACATATTTTGGGCTTTGCCATAACGGACACATTGCAATAACTAAGTCCAATGCTCCCTTGGCCATTTCAAATTTTCAGCCTATTTTTCAAAATAAATAAAATATTTGTCCACTGCATTTTCTCGAAAAGGGGGCACTAACCTGATATTTCTTGTAATGTCAAAACTTGAATTTGAATGTGGAGTAAGATTGTGCTTGTCACATGCCAGCTCAAATTCTTTCATTCTAATTTGAAATTTCCTTTCATCCTTCTCTTTTTGTAACTGTATGTGCATTTGTTTTTTAAAACTCAAATTGCATTTGTTTATCTTGCTCTCTATCTTTTTTCTCAAAATGCAACTGATTATATTTCTCCCTCTCCTCTCTCTCTCCTCTTTCTCAAATTGCAATTGCAATTGCTTTTATAATTGCAACTTTAATTGTTTCTTTCCTTTTTCTCAAATTGCAAATGTTTGTTTCTCCCTCTCCTCTTTTTGAAGCTTGAGCTTCTGTAACTCCAATTCCATCTTGTATTTCATTTTTAATTCCATTACTTTAATGTCTGAGTCTGAATGAAGCCAAAAACGCTTTTACCAAGAACATACTTGCTATCAAATACTGAATACAAATATTTTTAATGCCTTTTTTCATCAAGGAAGATTTTGCTTCAGAAAGATCGTACTTTCTGGCAAGTTCAAGCAACTCATTTTTTGTCAGACTATCCAACTGCTCTTGAGTAGGACTAAAAAGAAAAATCTTCACTTTTAATGATATTATGAATCAAAGCTTTCACTAAAGATTTCAAACAAAATGTAAAATAGTACTTGAGATTTAAAACTATGGAAATTTAAATTTAAAAACAAAAATTTTTTGAAATATTTAGCAAAAATTCAGAGGGGATATATCAGGAGTGATACCCATGACTTCAACTCCAATTCCCAAAGAGAGACCCCAAAAAAAGAAAATTAACAACCCCTCTTGCTGAAACATCATCAGAGAAACATCGCCGAAATTACAAGAGAAGGAGAGAAAGAAGAAGAAAGAGAAGAGAAACAGAAACAGAACCAGAACAAGATCAGGAACATGACCATGCAAATGACAATGAAAGTGAAATGGCAATAGAAATTGGAAACGAAACAGACACAAATCAAAGAACAAGATGAAAATGAAAACGAAATCACAGGAACTAAATCCTGTAATGCAAAAAGCGACTCCCCAGAAAAAAATATATATAAAGAATCATTGGAAGAGGATGACAGGATAAATGCCTCTCAAACTCCAAGTAATAATGCACAATAAGAAAAAATAATTACAACTGGTATAAAAAGTTTAGAATAATTAAAATAAACATATAATTTGTTGAATTCAAAAATGTATCGGCGACCCGATGGGAAATAAGAGGGAAAAAAAACCTAAAAAGAGCATCAATTAATATAAATGGGATTAATGGGGAAAAAACTATTAAATTATGTAAAGAATTAGAATATGATGTAATCTTGATATAAGAAACTCACAATGGCTTTACGGGAGATTTAATTTCCCAATTAGAAAGAGATTTAATTGGGGTTTAAATAACAAGCGATGCAAAATTTAGGGATAGTAAAACTGGGGTAGCTATAATCTTAAAAAATAATAGGGATATAAGATGGGAGAGGAAGATGGAAGGGGAATTCTTTAGGAGAAGATTAATACATATAATCATAGAGCATACATATAATAAATATATATTTTCCCACAAATAAGTATAAGAAATTGAACAACTAGATAAATATTTAAGTGAATACTCTATGGACAACCTGATCATAGTAGGGGATTTTAACTGGGTGGGGGACTAGATTGATAGAAAAGGGGAGTTAACAACTAATGATAAAATGATAAAAAGGGCAATGAATAAATTTTTAGAAAAACACAAATTGAAAGATATCTACAGACAGTTAAACCTGCCTAGGATTGAATTCACTTATGAATATGGGAATAACTTAAGGAGTAGGCTAGATAAATTTTATGGAAATAATTTTAATTATAATATGTATATTGACTCCAAATTAAAATTTCAGATCATAAATTGAGAAATTTAAATATTAACATTTTAAATAGAAGTAAATGGGTAGGGGGGTGTTGGAAATAAAATAAAAATGTATTTTAAATGAGGAATTTATTGAAGAAATTAAAATGAAAATAAGTAATTTTTTAAAACTAAAACACACAGATATAGTTATGTGGGATAAACTTAAGAATGACTTTAAGAAAACAGTAATTAGGTACTCTAAAAGAATAAAAGAACTCAGGAAAAAGGAAGAAATTGAAATTAAATTACATTTTAAGAAGAGAGATAACAGAGGAGTCAAAAAAAGAATTACAAAGTAAATTAAAACAAATTGAATTAGACAAGGAAAAAGAGAAAGAAATAAGAGCGGGAAAATTTGTGCATATATATATATATATATATATATATATATATATATATATATATATATATATATATATATATATATACACTATAGCAAAGGTTTAAATAAAATGGAAGAATTAAGGAAAGGAGGCAAAAAATTAATAATAGAAATATGGGGTAAAGATAATAAAGTACTAAAATATAAACAAGACATTTTAAATAGGATAAAGGAATACTACCAAGACATATAAAACAGGTTATAGATATGGCCACAACAACTATTTAAAGGGTATTAAGTGTGAGATGATTTCATCAGAACAAATACTTATGATTTCATCTCCACACAAGAAATTTTAAATATGATAAGACAATTAGCAAAAGGGAAATCCCCAGAAAAAAATGGACTCACGTCGGAATTCTATCGTAAATTCCAAAGTGAGCTAGCGCCGATTCTTGACTTGTTATTTATTTATATCCTTTTAAGTAATAACAAAATGTCAAATACAATGAGGGAAGGGGTATGATTTAAAAAATTGGAAGCCCATCTCCCTCCTTAATATAGATTACAAAATGCTAAGTAAATTATTAGCAAATAGGGTAAGTAAAAATGTATGTCCAAAATTATAAATGATAATCAAACATGTGGTTTAAAAGGACATACAAAACAATATTTTAAACATAAAAACAATTATAGATTACATTAAAGGAAATGGTAAGATAGGTGCCATGGTGCTTATCGATCAGGAAAAAGCCTTTGACAGAATTGAACAAAACTACATAGGGAAAGTACAAGAAAAATTTGGGTTTGGAGAAAATTTTCAAAGATGGACTAAAATTCTGTACAATGATATAACTGCTAGAGTACAGGTAAATGGAGCTGTTACGGAAAAATTTGATATACAGCGATCAAAGAGGCAAGGATGCCCACCATCAATGCTATTATATGTAATAGCAATAGAAATTCAGAGTATAAGAATAGGGAACAACGGTAACATAGAAGGAATACAAATACCAAATTTGAAAAGTGAAATAAAAATGCTTCAACATGCAGATGATTGCATAAACTTCATTAGGTACCTTAACTCTTTCAAACACTTAATGAAAGAATACAAAAACTTTGGTAAAGCATCGGGTTCAAAATTTAATCATGAAAAAACAGACTTTTTAAAAATAGGAAACTGGAGGGGTAATCACCCTGTGTTACCACCACACTACTAAGGAAAAGGTGAAAGCCCTAGGCATTTACTAAGATCAGGAAAACCATAAACAGATAATAGAAAAGACTAAGAAATCAATACATACCTGGGCACTAACAACATTGAGTATTATGGAAAGAGCCTAAGTGGCAAAACGTTCTTTAAATCGAATATTAATTTTATTTTATTTTAAAATCCATAGATATGGAAAACAAAATTTGAGAGAAATCTGACAATGAAATTATAAAATATATATATGGGGCTATAAAACACAATATGTTCAAAAAATATGTTATACAGGCCAAAAAACAAGGATGGTTTAAATTTAATGAATCTAATTATAATGAAAAATGCAAATATAATAAATCCTTTCAAAATAATCAAATCAAAACCAAGCATGCTTGGGAGGTAATTTATACTGGTTTGGGTTCATCCTTAAAATTAGACATGATATATACAAAAACAATGTAATTTGCAAACTCCTAGAGGTACCTAGGAAATTTAAATACACAAAAGATTTAATTTTTAATTTTATGGAAAACAATGAAATATGTAAAACAATAAGGGATTTAATTAAAAAAAATAGTAGATGCAAAATTGAAATGTTAGTATGGGGGGTTAATTGGGGAAAAATTTGAAAATCATGGGAAAGGATAAATTCATTAAAAATACAAAATTTAATTTTTAAATACATATACAATGCCTGGTTAACAGGAGACATAGCCAAAAGAAGCCACATGATTAGAACTATACCCAAATGTCCATTGTGCAAAAAATTCGAATTTTCTAAAAAACCTTATTTTAAATTGTCAAAATACAAAAAATGAACAAGATGAAACTATTAGTATAATTAAAAAATATGGAGCTTTTAAAGTAGGAGCGATATATTTAGATGGAGAATTCTCAAAAGTAGATTACATGAAAAAAACTAGTTTTATCATATCAACAATTACTCAAGCATTAGGAAATAACTTTTTATAGCCTCATTTTGTTTTCTTTAATATATACTTTGTTTTTTCCTATATATATAGAGAACTCTACACATGGAAGAAGTAGGAGACAAGGACGTCGTAGGGCTTATCACATGGCGTTATGCAAAGTGGGCAGGCCTGCGGAAGAGCCTCAGAAAACCCCATGTGTAGTCTTATATAAATGTTTTGGACTTTTACATACGTGTTTGGAATAAATGTAGGAAAATGGGGTGCTACAGAAATAAAAAAGGCACCTTTTTTTCCTAGCAACAAATTCAAAATATTAGGATGTATTTTTTGAATAAATAAATTAGTATACACCGTCTAGCCCTAAAAATAGAAAATTCAAAAACTAGGTCTAAACAAAACTACTCAAATGTAAATAAAAGAAAATAGATTATATGCATATAACAGAATGAATATGTTAAAAAAAAGGGGAGGATGAAACTGAAAGAATCTGATGCATATAACAAAAGCTGTGGAAAATATGATATAGAAGGCTGTCCTAACGAAAAACATTATAGCAACATACAATGCACCAAACACATAGCATTCACAGGAATTAGGAGACCTCTAGCCAAGGTCACAAAATAAAATAAAGGAAATAATTCCGATAGGGTAAATGAAGCCCTATTGGATGAATGAACCTTTAGATACACTAGGGAAAGTAAATACCTTATCAAAAAATTTTTAAGATAAATTTTTTGATCTAAATTCTTTTTGAAAAAAAAACATAGCAATGCATCAGGGGGAAAACAAATACACATGAAACTTTTTAAATATTTTTTTCGGTTAAATAGGGGGGGAGGCATCTGTCTGGTGCCCCCACCCCAAAGCAATAAATAAAAATAATGTGAGGGAGATGGAATGAATTCTTTGCACATACCGGTACTGCAAACAATATACTGACATGTCAACTTGGTTCTAACAATGATTTGGTCAGAGAATCCAAGATAAAGGTTTGAACACCAGGACAATCCAGTCTCTATTGAGTGTAGTTATGAACACTAATACATGCATTATCTTCAATACCCCTAATGAATTTTTATTTGAACAGTAACAATAGAGATGTTTGCTAAAGTTGTATAGAAATGTGAATGCAGTATGCAGTGTTACTTAAAGATGAAACAAATAAAAGTGTGGGTTTTTTTTAATTCCAGGCTGGGTAAACTGATGTATATGAAATGGAATGAAGCTTATTAAGTAATTTTAAATAGAAAAGAAGCTCTAATCTCTTAACTGATTCCTTTCACCTGCACACAAAATTAGATGATATGGCAAAGCACCAATGATTGTTATAGTTGCAACATCAGCAACAATACAATTATCACAGATCTTGCTTGCCTTTCTTTTATTATATCAAATATTTCTCAATAAATATGCATTAGAAATCTGATAACATTGGTGATAAACAATACATGCATAATGCATGAATTATTCTAAGGAAAGGTACAAAGTTCTGAAAACTGGGACTTATAATTTTGCTTTGGACTTCATGTTGCAAAATCTTATGAAAAACCCTACTAAAGAATGAAAGGTAATTGGAGTACTGGAATAAAAGATCATCTTAAAACACCTAGATATGGAAAAATACATAAAGACACATGAAGACAGGTGGATGGAGAAAAGTCAAAGCATTGATAACAATTGCTGGATCATGTAAAGTTAAAAATCATAATACTGGATATACAGTATTAGTATTGTTAACAATATTGGACATTAAAACTCCCCAGTATTTTATGTCCATCTGGACATAGTAGCACAAAAAAATACCAGATACCATATTAACAATGCCAGAAAATCCAGAACTGTCTATACCATAAAAAGAATGATACTAGAAACACCATTATCTTCTATTATTTCTATTATTCTCCATTATTGTTAAGCTCACAATATTAATCAGTATTATTGCCCAACAGGTTAATAAACAAAGATGTACAGATGTTATCCACATACTTATAGTATAATTTAATAAAAACCTATCAAACAGAATTGTAAAATGTGTTAAACAAGGTGTTACTGAACGAGAGGATTTTGAAAGATATTAACATTATTTCCATTGTCAACAATACTGAAATCTTCCCAAAACAATAATGATATTCCATGACCACTTATTGTGCATCAATGGATGTGAATGAATATAGAAAAAATTATATTCATGCATTCAAAAGGCCTTGAGGACATGAATAGCCATATAAAGGTAGACAGAGTTATTAAAGTATGAAAATTAGCACTTGCCCAACATGTTTTTAACCAGTTAACAGCACTTGTCATGGAATATCACCTTGGAGAATTTTGTCTGCATTCAAAAATTAATAGTCCAGGACACTGGGCTATTGAATGTGATCTGCCATGAAATATATATGAAAAAAATTAATGATTAGTTAACATATTAACTTCCATTAAAGCGACGAATGCTTCTCTATAACTTTACCTTCCATTGATTTTGCAATTCTCTAGCTCCACTGACAACGCTGAATTTATCGCTTCAAAACGAGCATTATCCAATAGCTTCATTGTTTTTATACTCCTCAAGCACAGCTATATTCCAATTTACAGTTATCAAAAAACGAAACCACTTAAAATCCTGATAATAAATGAAAATGAAACAGTATTTTTTGTTTTACTAAAACGTTGATTTATAAAGTAACTTTCTGCTCAGTCGCACACAAACTCGGGACAATAATCAAAGTTCGCCGAGGATTTAGAAGTTTTTTTCTCCAAGAACATCTGTTAGCACATTGAATATATTCAAATACCGAATCACTCGTTATAATGTCAAATTTTGCTGTGAAATCTTTCTTATACATTATGATCAGAAACCACTGGTACAAAAAATCCAAATGTCAAATCTGTCAGCAAACTTGTATCAAAATAATTCCCTCAATTTGATCGGTGGTGTCTTCAAACAAATTGATTAAAAATCCCTTAAATGCACACAATTATGCAAAAGTTAAATGACTTAATAAAAGTTGAAATGTTTGGTACAATCTCACAAGTTCTAGTGCCTCTTCCTTATTTGTTTGACCTCCATTATAAACTCTAAAATTAGCGCGGTCCCAGCATGCAATATTTTCTGACTAAATTATTTAGGTGGCGCTGTATAGCTTCGTATTTAGCATAGGGGTAAAATTTTAAAGAAAAAGAGTTTCTCCGGGTTTCCTCACTAGTTATATTGGTTATTTAAAAGAGACTTTGTATATCTTAGGTATTGTTCAAATAACCTTTAATTTCCTTTATTTTGATGTATGATTGATGGGTGAAATATGGGTTAGAGAGTACACAGCTTGGCCTTACTCCAGATGTGCATCTTTCAAAAAAGTGCTAGCTCTACTTGCTCATTTTCACTTCTCGAACTTCAGAGGTAAATTGTAAAAAAAAGAGCCGATATTTTTTTTTTTACATTTTATGTATTTGGTAATTCAGTCATTGCACTTTTAGAAGCTGGTATTATCTAGTTTGGCAAAATTCATTTTCCATATTTTAATAGCTGCCAAGAATAGTGTACTTTAGACAAATTTAGGTTGATTTTTGGAGCACAAGGGAGCAGTCATTTTAGTTAGCAGCGTCCTAAGATTTTCTTGAAATAGTTTGAAAACCAGTCAGAGAAATTGTTTATTCTGTATCTGCAATTAAAGTGGAAATCGGTCGTGGATAATAATAATAATAATAATAATAATAATAATAATAATAATAATAATAATAATAATAATAATAATAATAATAATAATAATAATAATAATAATAATAATAAGTTTTCATGGCAAGTTTTGATTTCCAGATTTTTTATATAAGGCATTCATAATCTAACCGAATTGAACATTAGAATGTGACACTGGACCAAATTGTTGTCTTCTGTAGGTTTTCTTTTTGTTTTTCTTTTTTCTTTTTCTCTTTTTTTTTTTTTTTTTTTGATAGATGGATGGTGAAAGACAAGAATGTAATTAAAAGATGAAGATGACTGACCAGGCATATTGTAAAATTATTATACTTTTTACGACAATAAGACATTAACAGAAAGTCAAAAGTCAAGTTTTCATTGACATTTTATGCAAAACGTGTTATATTTTTAAAGGACAAATTTGGCTCAGAAGGGGTGAGATGGGGGTTTATAGACCAAAACCCAAACAGAAAAATATAAGAGTTTAATTTTAAAGTGTAAAAAATTATATGCAGAGAAATAAATTTTCTAAAATAGACGAATAAGTGTTGACAGATTTAAATTTAGGATTCAAGTTATGCATATAACAATTAGCTATATATACCTAGATTATTGGCCATCTACTAAGTATAAGTTTCTCTGGTCATTTTTTGACCCAGTTTTTAATTAAGAAAGCTAAAGAAATTTATGTGCAAAATAATGGAAAAGGACTATGATACAGATTCTGAACGGTAATTATAACATGATATGGTACCGACACAGAACGGAAATGGACTAGAGCCAAGCAGTTTTACTAAACCTACAGAAAGTCTTGCAAGCAGAACATGCACAATTATAAGAATGTATGATAAACAATTGGTTTAAAGTGAAGAAAATATAAATTAGAACTTGTTGCAGAAACGAGAGATGCTTATACTAAGAGGATAGTTATAATATTGACTGTAGACCTACAGACAGATACTAGACAATCTTGACTGCTCACTTTTCTTTGACTATGTTTGCTACGTCTGTTAATTTTATAATAAATAAATAAATTACAACATCATACAAATTTAGGTTTTTGGGAAATATTAGCGCTATGAATTTTCATAATGTGAAATTTAGAATTAAATTGGGTAGTATCAATTTGTTGTAAATATAAGTTTCGGTCATAAACTATTTTTGCTATAGCCATTAACTTTGTTATGAAATTACTAATGAGAGATTTAATCTTTACATAATTTATTTGCATTTATTTGTTATAAATTGCATCAAATACTATTTATATTTTTGCTATAGCTATTAACTTTATAATAAAGTGTATTGATTTAGAAATAGTAATTTTTAAATTCAAAGTAAAACGTTCCTAGAAAATACCACTGCATTAATTTAAGCAATTAATATAACTTTTCATAATGTGAAAAAAAGAATTAAACTTTAAATAATTTAGATGTATATATTTGCTATAACAAGAAATTGCATCAATAATTAGGATTTTCTAAATTGTATATGATGCGAACTTACTTGAAGTAGGGGAAACATGCAGCACGTGCACATTGTACTCATTGTACAGGTCGTGCACGTGTGGCATAAGATACTATAGATCTGAATTTTTGTGATTAGCAGCTCAAGTTATTATATCTATCTAGATAAGTTTAAAAACTAAAATTTCTACTTCTCTTTTTTTAAAACATATTACGGAAAGAAAACTACGAAAATTAAAAAGATAAAAATAACTCATTTGATTGGCGTACTTACCTATCTCACAATTAATAAAATCAAAATTCAATTTTTAAAAAAAGTAACACAACTACACATACATAGAAATATGAATACATAAAAACCCTTCAAATTTTCGATCTAGGGGGTCACTCAGATGCTGTAATTCTAATAGGGACCACGCCAATAAATTTAATAAATGGTGTCATTTACTTTACTTATTAATATATATTTTTATTGTTGATATTTTAGCCGATTTTGTCAGTTTGATCATAACATCTATATCAGAGCACTTTCCCAAAGAGGCTCTTTAAATATGTAATTGTATTCTTTTAAAAGTTTGTAAATTCAAGCAATATGTCACAAGACTTACTAATCTGAAACAGGCGACCATAGAAGACCAACCGCCACAAACTAGTTTTTGTTCGTTTTCAAGAATACAAGTCAAGGGATGTAACTATTTTCTATCTTCGAAACAGCAATAAAAAACAAGTTGTTCTATGTTGAAACTATATCACTTCTAGAAAACGATTAATAACTCAAAGCGCGTTTCGTACGTAGGTACACCATATTTTTAAACCCCGGCTTTATTATTTTCAAATTATGCAAATTTAAATTTGAGTGAGAAATTTTAGTCCTTATGAAATACATGAGATAAATAAACTAATTACGTCAAATTAAAAATTAACAAGCAGAGCATCTTATTCAAATTATGTAGCACAGTTTCAAATGAATTTAAAGATAAAAAATTCAAAGCAGAAAATAGTAATTGTACATACCAGCCATTAGATATTTTTTGTAGTTAAACTTTAAACGTTTGCAACGAGGGTTTGGTAAACAGATATACAGAAAGGTGTATAAAAATGTTGGCAAATGAAATAACTGGACTGCGGAATATCTTTTAGGCATTTATCAAATAATATTGTATCGGAGTTACTAAAATCGACATACAGTTTTCACATCTATTTTCCATTACCTTTGTTATCTGAATGTTCAAAAATGTTACCATTAATAAACGAATACAATAAACAATAATATATAAAGCAATTTAAAATAATTTGTAATAACTTTAATATTCCTCCATACCATGGCTGGATATATATCAATGTCAAAATTCAAAATTACATTTTGGCAGATAATGTATCTAAAGAACAATAAAGTGTCAATCAATGCTTCCGAGAACCTACACTAGTGCTAAGTGTTTACAACGAAGAATATAATTATGGAGTTGGAACAGTTGAATACTGGAAAATGTCACCTGAAGAACTTAATTAAATTCTTACAACAGATAAAAAAATAAAATAATTGTGCACAAATATGAAAGTGATGAGAGCCTTATAATTAATTAATCCAAAAACAATGAGAGCAGATCGATAATTGACCAAGAACTATCGAACAAGATATTGATTATAAAAACTTTATTATTAGAACTATGACATAGAACCTGTTATATGACTTTAAAAAAAAAACAGTCTAACTCGCTCCCATTTTATGATTTTTTTGGGTGGTGGAGTCATTCTACACTTTTGATTATAATTACAAAAGAACAAACTAATTAATGCAATAGCAAAATTAAAAATCTATCTGCAGTACTATCGTCACCAGGATTTGTTTTACGTTCGTCTCCATGCAGTTATTTTCCTCTTATTAATCGTCTTTTCAAATCTGGGTCAAACAACAAGTTTTTGCAATCATACTTACTGCTGCAAAAATCGTAGTATTACTTACCATTTTTGTTAAACGGTGGTTGTTATTATTTCACCTAATGGGAGCTTTTTTCCGCCTTGCCTACGTCGCCAGGGTTGGGCCCCAATGGGGCTGGCCACCTAGGGCACGAACGGCCCCGCTGCGCCGGGTCCGCCTTGCCTACGTCGCCAGGGTTGGGCCCCAATGGGGCTGGCCACCTAGGGCACGAGCGGCCCCGCTGCGCCGGGTCCGCCTTGCCTACGTCGCCAGGGTTGGGCCCCAATGGGGCTGGCCACCTAGGGCACGAGCGGCCCCGCTGCGCCGGGTCCGCCTTGCCTACGTCGCCAGGGTTGGGCCCCAATGGGGCTGGCCACCTAGGGCACGAGCGGCCCCGCTGCGCCGGGTCCGCCTTGCCTACGTCGCCAGGGTTGGGCCCCAATGGGGCTGGCCACCTAGGGCACGAGCGGCCCCGCTGCGCCGGGTCCGCCTTGCCTACGTCGCCAGGGTTGGGCCCCAATGGGGCTGGCCACCTAGGGCAGGAGCGGCCCCGCTGCGCCGGGTCCGCCTTGCCTACGTCGCCAGGGTTGGGCCCCAATGGGGCTGGCCACCTAGGGCACGAGCGGCCCCGCTGCGCCGGGTCCGCCTTGCCTACGTCGCCAGGGTTGGGCCCCAATGGGGCTGGCCACCTAGGGCACGAGCGGCCCCGCTGCGCCGGGTCCGCCTTGCCTACGTCGCCAGGGTTGGGCCCCAATGGGGCTGGCCACCTAGGGCACGAGCGGCCCCGCTGCGCCGGGTCCGCCTTGCCTACGTCGCCAGGGTTGGGCCCCAATGGGGCTGGCCACCTAGGGCACGAGCGGCCCCGCTGCGCCGGGTCCGCCTTGCCTACGTCGCCAGGGTTGGGCCCCAATGGGGCTGGCCACATAGGGCACGAGCGGCCCCGCTGCGCCGGGTCCGCCTTGCCTACGTCGCCAGGGTTGGGCCCCAATGGGGCTGGCCACCTAGGGCACGAGCGGCCCCGCTGCGCCGGGTCCGCCTTGCCTACGTCGCCAGGGTTGGGCCCCAATGGGGCTGGCCACCTAGGGCACGAGCGGCCCCGCTGCGCCGGGTCCGCCTTGCCTACGTCGCCAGGGTTGGGCCCCAATGGGGCTGGCCACCTAGGGCACGAGCGGCCCCGCTGCGCCGGGTCCGCCTTGCCTACGTCGCCAGGGTTGGGCCCCAATGGGGCTGGCCACCTAGGGCACGAGCGGCCCCGCTGCGCCGGGTCCGCCTTGCCTACGTCGCCAGGGTTGGGCCCCAATGGGGCTGGCCACCTAGGGCACGAGCGGCCATGCTGCGCCGGGTCCGCCTTGCCTACGTCGCCAGGGTTGGGCCCCAATGGGGCTGGCCACCTAGGGCACGAGCGGCCCCGCTGCGCCGGGTCCGCCTTGCCTACGTCGCCAGGGTTGAACCCCAATGGGGCTGGCCACCTAGGGCACGAGCGGCCCCGCTGCGCCGGGTCCGCCTTGCCTACGTCGCCAGGGTTGGGCCCCAATGGGGCTGGCCACCTAGGGCACGAGCGGCCCCGCTGCGCCGGGTCCGCCTTGCCTACGTCGCCAGGGTTGGGCCCCAATGGGGCTTGCCACCTAGGGCACGAGCGGCCCCGCTGCGCCGGGTCCGCCTTGCCTACGTCGCCAGGGTTGGGCCCCAATGGGGCTGGCCACCTAGGGCACGAGCGGCCCCGCTGCGCCGGGTCCGCCTTGCCTACGTCGCCAGGGTTGGGCCCCAATGGGGCTGGCCACCTAGGGCACGAGCGGCCCCGCTGCGCCGGGTCCGCCTTGCCTACGTCGCCAGGGTTGGGCCCCAATGGGGCTGGCCACCTAGGGCACGAGCGGCCCCGCTGCGCCGGGTCCGCCTTGCCTACGTCGCCAGGGTTGGGCCCCAATGGGGCTGGCCACCTAGGGCACGAGCGGCCCCGCTGCGCCGGGTCCGCCTTGCCTACGTCGCCAGGGTTGGGCCCCAATGGGGCTGGCCACCTAGGGCACGAGCGGCCCCGCTGCGCCGGGTCCGCCTTGCCTACGTCGCCAGGGTTGGGCCCCAATGGGGCTGGCCACCTAGGGCACGAGCGGCCCCGCTGCGCCGGGTCCGCCTTGCCTACGTCGCCAGGGTTGGGCCCCAATGGGGCTGGCCACCTAGGGCACGAGCGGCCCCGCTGCGCCGGGTCCGCCTTGCCTACGTCGCCAGGGTTGGGCCCCAATGGGGCTGGCCACCTAGGGCACGAGCGGCCCCGCTGCGCCGGGTCCGCCTTGCCTACGTCGCCAGGGTTGGGCCCCAATGGGGCTGGCCACCTAGGGCACGAGCGGCCCCGCTGCGCCGGGTCCGCCTTGCCTACGTCGCCAGGGTTGGGCCCCAATGGGGCTGGCCACCTAGGGCACGAGCGGCCCCGCTGCGCCGGGTCCGCCTTGCCTACGTCGCCAGGGTTGGGCCCCAATGGGGCTGGCCACCTAGGGCACGAGCGGCCCCGCTGCGCCGGGTCCGCCTTGCCTACGTCGCCAGGGTTGGGCCCCAATGGGGCTGGCCACCTAGGGCACGAGCGGCCCCGCTGCGCCGGGTCCGCCTTGCCTACGTCGCCAGGGTTGGGCCCCAATGGGGCTGGCCACCTAGGGCACGAGCGGCCCCGCTGCGCCGGGTCCGCCTTGCCTACGTCGCCAGGGTTGGGCCCCAATGGGGCTGGCCACCTAGGGCACGAGCGGCCCCGCTGCGCCGGGTCCGCCTTGCCTACGTCGCCAGGGTTGGGCCCCAATGGGGCTGGCCACCTAGGGCACGAGCGGCCCCGCTGCGCCGGGTCCGCCTTGCCTACGTCGCCAGGGTTGGGCCCCAATGGGGCTGGCCACCTAGGGCAAGAGCGGCCCCGCTGCGCCGGGTCCGCCTTGCCTACGTCGCCAGGGTTGGGCCCCAATGGGGCTGGCCACCTAGGGCAAGAGCGGCCCCGCTGCGCCGGGTCCGCCTTGCCTACGTCGCCAGGGTTGGGCCCCAATGGGGCTGGCCACCTAGGGCAAGAGCGGCCCCGCTGCGCCGGGTCCGCCTTGCCTACGTCGCCAGGGTTGGGCCCCAATGGGGCTGGCCACCTAGGGCAAGAGCGGCCCCGCTGCGCCGGGTCCGCCTTGCCTACGTCGCCAGGGTTGGGCCCCAATGGGGCTGGCCACCTAGGGCAAGAGCGGCCCCGCTGCGCCGGGTCCGCCTTGCCTACGTCGCCAGGGTTGGGCCCCAATGGGGCTGGCCACCTAGGGCAAGAGCGGCCCCGCTGCGCCGGGTCCGCCTTGCCTACGTCGCCAGGGTTGGGCCCCAATGGGGCTGGCCACCTAGGGCAAGAGCGGCCCCGCTGCGCCGGGTCCGCCTTGCCTACGTCGCCAGGGTTGGGCCCCAATGGGGCTGGCCACCTAGGGCAAGAGCGGCCCCGCTGCGCCGGGTCCGCCTTGCCTACGTCGCCAGGGTTGGGCCCCAATGGGGCTGGCCACCTAGGGCAAGAGCGGCCCCGCTGCGCCGGGTCCGCCTTGCCTACGTCGCCAGGGTTGGGCCCCAATGGGGCTGGCCACCTAGGGCAAGAGCGGCCCCGCTGCGCCGGGTCCGCCTTGCCTACGTCGCCAGGGTTGGGCCCCAATGGGGCTGGCCACCTAGGGCAAGAGCGGCCCCGCTGCGCCGGGTCCGCCTTGCCTACGTCGCCAGGGTTGGGCCCCAATGGGGCTGGCCACCTAGGGCAAGAGCGGCCCCGCTGCGCCGGGTCCGCCTTGCCTACGTCGCCAGGGTTGGGCCCCAATGGGGCTGGCCACCTAGGGCAAGAGCGGCCCCGCTGCGCCGGGTCCGCCTTGCCTACGTCGCCAGGGTTGGGCCCCAATGGGGCTGGCCACCTAGGGCAAGAGCGGCCCCGCTGCGCCGGGTCCGCCTTGCCTACGTCGCCAGGGTTGGGCCCCAATGGGGCTGGCCACCTAGGGCAAGAGCGGCCCCGCTGCGCCGGGTCCGCCTTGCCTACGTCGCCAGGGTTGGGCCCCAATGGGGCTGGCCACCTAGGGCAAGAGCGGCCCCGCTGCGCCGGGTCCGCCTTGCCTACGTCGCCAGGGTTGGGCCCCAATGGGGCTGGCCACCTAGGGCAAGAGCGGCCCCGCTGCGCCGGGTCCGCCTTGCCTACGTCGCCAGGGTTGGGCCCCAATGGGGCTGGCCACCTAGGGCAAGAGCGGCCCCGCTGCGCCGGGTCCGCCTTGCCTACGTCGCCAGGGTTGGGCCCCAATGGGGCTGGCCACCTAGGGCAAGAGCGGCCCCGCTGCGCCGGGTCCGCCTTGCCTACGTCGCCAGGGTTGGGCCCCAATGGGGCTGGCCACCTAGGGCAAGAGCGGCCCCGCTGCGCCGGGTCCGCCTTGCCTACGTCGCCAGGGTTGGGCCCCAATGGGGCTGGCCACCTAGGGCAAGAGCGGCCCCGCTGCGCCGGGTCCGCCTTGCCTACGTCGCCAGGGTTGGGCCCCAATGGGGCTGGCCACCTAGGGCAAGAGCGGCCCCGCTGCGCCGGGTCCGCCTTGCCTACGTCGCCAGGGTTGGGCCCCAATGGGGCTGGCCACCTAGGGCAAGAGCGGCCCCGCTGCGCCGGGTCCGCCTTGCCTACGTCGCCAGGGTTGGGCCCCAATGGGGCTGGCCACCTAGGGCAAGAGCGGCCCCGCTGCGCCGGGTCCGCCTTGCCTACGTCGCCAGGGTTGGGCCCCAATGGGGCTGGCCACCTAGGGCAAGAGCGGCCCCGCTGCGCCGGGTCCGCCTTGCCTACGTCGCCAGGGTTGGGCCCCAATGGGGCTGGCCACCTAGGGCAAGAGCGGCCCCGCTGCGCCGGGTCCGCCTTGCCTACGTCGCCAGGGTTGGGCCCCAATGGGGCTGGCCACCTAGGGCAAGAGCGGCCCCGCTGCGCCGGGTCCGCCTTGCCTACGTCGCCAGGGTTGGGCCCCAATGGGGCTGGCCACCTAGGGCAAGAGCGGCCCCGCTGCGCCGGGTCCGCCTTGCCTACGTCGCCAGGGTTGGGCCCCAATGGGGCTGGCCACCTAGGGCAAGAGCGGCCCCGCTGCGCCGGGTCCGCCTTGCCCACGTCGCCAGGGTTGGGCCCCAATGGGGCTGGCCACCTAGGGCAAGAGCGGCCAGCCCCATTGGAATGCATCTAGGGTTTTAATTCTTTAATTTTCTCAAAGACTGTGAATGCATCATAACTTCGGTTTTCTGGATAACATAAAACTCCCTGGAGTAGATTTCTGGCAATAATACAAGCTGTGAAGGCGATTTGAACCATCTGAATCTTGGCAGTTACAAGTATCTAGACAATCATGAAATCATTGACTTTATGCCGCGTTGGGAATTTTTCATTGTAATTCGAAAAGGGAATATTACATTAAACGAAAGTGTCTCTTTGTCTTGAGTTTTATATTCTGTGACATAAACACGCGGACATATATAATCAATCATGATCTGTTAAAGGGATTTTGGATAGTGTTTATTGGCATTGGGTAGTGTAGGTGGTGTGATAGTCTATTATTTACGATTTTATCTCCTTTCTTGAAACCCGACGAGTTTCTTCTGATCGTAAGTGTGGTGACACTACACAAGATGTTTTAATAGTGTATAATTGGTTCAGGATGGTATAGGTGATGTGATAGGTAGTGGGTTTGCTAGATTTAGTCCTTCATTTACCACATACCACGGATTTCTTCTGATAGATGTTGGATTTAAGATACTAGTCAGGGTGTTTTGGTATTTTACGTATAGGGTGTTTGATAGTAGATAGCGTGCATGGGGTATTGGATGAATAGGTTATGTTATGGATAGTATATTGGTGAGATTTAGTCCCTTTGTTTAGACACTACGCATTTCTGCTGATAGTAGTTGTTAGATTAAAAGAATACCCAAGTCATTGTATATGTGAGAAAGCCAAATATGAAAATTTTTGCACTTTTACATTTTTGACACTTTGTAAAATATATTTTAAACCTTTTATATTTAATTAAAAATTCATCTTGAATCAATACTAAACTATATATAAATTTGAAATTTTAGTAATAATCTACCATATTTAAATTTATCCCAGTTATTTGTCATTTTTCCGCCAAAGTCAGTATGAGTTTTGGATTGTAAGTGCTACTTTTAGTCATAGCCAATTATTTACAAAAACATTCCTGATAATTTTCAGTCTCAACTAAGTCCGGTAAAATTCGGAATATTGGTTCTACTTTTAGTCTAAACTATTTGCATATTAATGTTCCCGATTTCATGTCTCCTGTAAAGTCTGGGACATATTTGTAGTACGTTTACTACTACTTTTAGCTGTGCCTATATTAAATATTAGGTCTCACCGGACAGTTGTTTTGCCAAATTTTCATCCGACAATGACCTATTGCAGAAAAATGATCATAATTTTACAATAAAGATACAAATAAAAACTAACTAATGATTTTTGTTGAAAGGATGCTTGTAAGATTCTGACTAAGGTATTAAGGTTAATTCCTTATGCAACTGGTGGTTTTGATACTGAACCTATACTACCACCAACCCCTCTTTTTTACATTCATTTTTGACAGAAAAGAGCTATTTTCAACCTGTTCCTGTGAGAAGCAGGCTCACAGAGTCAGTATGTACCTTATTGATCTTGAAAGTTCACTAGTACTATAACAAATTAACATACTTTTCATCACCCCTCAACCATGTAGATTTTTAGATATTTACCTCTGAAGCAGACACATGTAAATACGTAAGCCAAGTCGGATGCACATTTGCAGACTAAGTTACGCATTTGATCTCCAGTGCTGGTCTAACTGTGACAGGCAGTCACCAACAAGGCAACCCATTTACAAGCCTAACTCAAAGTAAATGTAAACCACATTACAGATTTAGCTTATGTGTGAGTTTATAAATGCTAGGGTTGTGATAATCAGGCTCATGCCTTCTACCTTAAAAATTAGGGGGGTGTCAAAATATGAAACTATCCAGTGAGACCTTACACATTTTTCAGTCGACATTAAAGTCCGGCATAGTTTCGGAATTGTAGTTCCATTTTTAGACTTTACCAAGTTTTTCGATAAAAAAAAAAATCGGATAATTTTAAATAATGTTCGGTACTATTTTGGAATTATAGTTTTACTTTTAGTATCCTTTATTTGAATGTTAATGTTCCGGCCTTTCTCAGGGTTAATTATAGTACCGGTTAGATGATTTCGTGTTGTCAGATAATTTTCTCGTATTTTATTTGATAAAATCTCAGAATCCTGCGCCCATGCTTACCAATTGTAGCATATTTGAATATTGTTATTAAGTAACGGCGATTGAGGTCAGCCACTTGTAACACTTATCGTTTCAGGGTATGAACACTTTTGATCCCCAAGATGTAACACTGTTATCGTTTTCAGGGTATGAACACTTTTGATCCCCAAGTTGTAACACTGTTATCGTTTCAGGGTATGAACACTTTTGATCCCCAAGTTGTAACACTGTTATCGTTCTGAGGCTATAAAATATTTTTATTCCTTGTATCACCTCCTTGTATACCCTATGGCCAAATCTAACATGGATTTCTCGTATGACCCCACCCCCCAGTGCCATTTTAGACACCCCTGCCCCCGCATCATAATCCCACATACCATTCTGCCTCATAAACCCGTTTTTGCCTCATCAACACGTTAGCCCACAAACACATTACCCTGCTAACCATATTCACCACCAATTGCTTTCTATAATTACTGCCTACAAGTGACACATGAATCTGCTGTCAATCGGCACATTTTACTACTTATGGCTTCAGTATTATATAAAAAAAAATGTCGAATCTTTCATTATGTATTTGCATAAATAAATGACATGTAAGAATCAAACTAGTACTATTTTATCTACATTTAATAAGTTAATTATTTAAAAAAATATTACAGTTACATTAAATAAATAAATATTTTATACACGTTCTCTTCATGGTTGAAGGGATGTATCACTTTCTTTTACGCCGCGTTAACATGTATCCTCTGTTGGACTGATAAAACATTTTAAAAGGGTATCATTGATAAACCAGTAAATTAAAAGTATGCCAGATCCATGCAAAACAATCATTTATAATCATTTATTTCAAAAGAAAGAAATAATTATAGTAGATCGAACTAAACCTATTTACCGGTACGTTAAAAGAGGGTGTGTATATATATATATATATATATATATATATATATATATATATATATATATATATATATATATATATATATATATATATATATATATATATATGTGTGTGTGTGTGTGTGTGTGTGTGTGTGTGTGTGTGTGTGTGTGTGTGTGTGTGTATCCGCTGTTACATTTGTTTGCTAATTAGTATATTATCTTACTTCATGGATGTTGCAACATTTTTGAAAGTATTGTAAACGATCAGTTTTGTTTGAAGTGAAAATGGCATGGACTGAATTAAATGGCATGACATATATTGATCTTATTTATAATTTCAAGCCTAAAAAAATAAGAAATATTTGATTACAGTTTCACTTCTTTATAAAGTTAAAATATTATTTTCCTAAAAAGCCTTCCATAATACAAATTGTATACAGAAAAATTCAATCTAACATTGTGCAATAATTGATTACAAAATTCAATTTTGCAATTTTAGATATTAATGCTTTAAATTCTAGAATTTAATGTATAGGGTGGTGTTTTGTCAACTTGACACCAGTTACAAGTTAATCTTAAATTTTTAACAAAATCAACGATTATAAAAGAGGATACCAATATTCGAAATTTAATTTAAAAGAAAAACAAATAAGCCATGCTAATAAAAGGAGAAACTTTACAACACGCATGAACACACTTTCTTTACTGTATGCAACATTATGTCTCAAGTATGATATACAATTCGAACATAAATATACAATTAACATAAAATTGTATTTAATATTTTCATAAGCACAACGAATAATGTCATTAATTAAAATGGGTTTTGTATACGAATAATACATAACGTACCGCTTCCAACGCATACATTTTTCTATTTTAACGTTTGATTTGGGAAAATTAATAACCTAAATCACGCTTGAATACATTTATGATAACAACAATCTGAATCGCATGTGCCGCAGTGATTTTATAAAAGTAATCTTTCAATATCCTATGCAATATAAGAAGACAGTGATTTAGCATTGTATTTTGTATGTGACCCAATGTGTTGCATATCAACTCGCTACCTCGTAGTGAATTAAAGCCGGGTTTTGATTGGTCAAAAATAATTAATTTACCCATATTGGTTGAGAGATCGTAAGTATCCATTCAACACAACTATTCGTATCATCTAAGACTGGTGTTTCTACTAGAAATAACTAATTTGCATTAAATCATATAGAAAAACAAAGAGGCAATTTAAGATGCAGAATAAGGATCAATAATCATTTCCAAATCGCTTTTTGTCGATAAAGTCAAGTATATTATCCGCTAGCCAATTAAGAATTAGGTCTGTCTTGTTTTTTCTTTCTAAAAAACCTGATGGCCTGAGCGCATCAGATCAACAGGTTTACAACTGTCATAAACCTACGTAATGCGTATACTAGAATGACATCATCTTAAAGCATAAATGCACAACTATAAAGAAAATTGGCATTTAATATGGTATTTACTAAATTACCATCACAATCATTAATCATGAAAATAATTGACACATATATTAAATATATCGTACTGTGTGTGAGTGTATGTGATTTAGATTTTTAACTTAGCTCTAAAAATATTTTCATTCATACATTTACGATGTCTGCAGTGTTGCAGTTTACCAGTTTATAGTGATGTATAGAACTCGGTTTTCTGCCGTAGGCATGTGGCATAACATCCCTACCAGTGACATTATCCTGACAACAGTCCGACCAGTCCTAATACTATCCTCTTAATGCTGAGCTCCAAGCGAAACATCTATTAGTACCATTTTTTTAAAGTCATTGGTATGACCCGGTGAGGGTATTATATGGATATGATTGCACCATGAATACATTGGAACAGTCCAATCACTGGCATCCAGGTAGCATAATAAATACACATGCTCACACATAAAAATGAACCCTTCATAGTAAAACCCGAAGAAGACAGCTCAACAAAACTATATCTGAGTGTGTTCCAGTTCAGTCTAACGCATAACAGAAAATAAAAAAAACCTCGCCAAAATAATACTTTTTATAGTGTTACGATCCTGTAGTTAAAGTCATTTAGGGACAAATATAACACATCACAAGATCTGGACTCAATTCTATTGGCCAAAAAATAAAAGTGTTGTTTTTAAATTTTGCAGATCTTGTCAGGTGTGTCAAATTGTATGAAAACCAAATCTAATGATTCCTAAAGCTCATTTGAAACCAATTCCTGCATTAAGCAGAGTTGTAGTAGATTGTATTGATACCTTACCATTGACTATGCCATGTAACCAAACTTTGTTGACAATTAAGCGTGTGTCAACAAGTTGTTTCAAAAGTAATTCCTTTGAGGAATTTTGCTCAGTTTGGCCTTCCCAAGTTTGATCAATTTGGTCAAAGGTCAACATTCAAGTCGAGGGTGTTCCAGTTTGTTACACTTGAATTTGGCATTTAGTTGTTTGAGTCAAAAGTGAAACTATGGTTTCACCAATGTGTACTAGAGAGAAGTTTTGAGTTCTGTAATAAAGTCCATTCTCTCTTGCAAATTCTACATAATTTTCTGCAATTAAGATTTTATGGCACTTACAAAGTAAAGAAGAAAATTAATTAGATTATAACATTAGTACTCAAGTCTAAATAAATTAATAGAGTAATATTATTTTAAAGAAAGAGCAAAATAAATAATGTAATTAATTTAGTTGTACCTGTCCCACTAAAATAAGATTCGCAGGAAGGAATTCAACTGGATTCTACTAATCTTGAAACAAAATGTCTTCAAAATTTGGAAGTTGTGAAAAATCTATACCAGAGATTTTCTCATTTGCAAGATCAATAAAAAGGTGAAACAATTGTTGTCTGAATATAAGCACTTGTTTCCAGACGTGCCTAAAAAGACAAAAAAAAAAAAATAAAAAAATTCACGATGTTGAAATAGTAAATTTGACACCTATGAAACAACACCCATACACAATTAATCCTTTTAAACAGCAATATATGAAAAAATAGATTCAGTATTTACTGGACAATGATTTTATAGAGCCCAGTAAGAGTTGTTGAAGTCCACCAACATGATAAAACTTTCCGAATGTGTACGGATTATAGGAAGGTGAATAGGATGACAAAAAGAGACTATTTTCCACTGCCAATAATAGATGATTGTATCAATAATATTGGAAATGCCAAATACGTCACAAAATTCAACTTTTTTAAAGACTTGTTTGGCAAATTCCCAGTTCAAAGTGGCATCTTTTGGGATGAAGGATCTTTTCGAGTTCTTTTCAACGCCTTATGAATATTTATTCTGGTCTAGACAACTGCGATGCATACATTGATGATGTGATCATCTACAACAACACCTGGAAAGAACATTTAACTACGATTCGGAAGTTCTTCGACTCACGGATGCAAATCTGACTATTAATTTATCTAAAAGTGAGTTCTGCCGTGCATGTGTTACTTTTCTAGGACATTATGGGACATGGTCAAATTAAACGTATAGATGCTAAGGTCAAGACTATTTCAGAATTTTCATTGCCTGTCAATAGAAAACAGCTGATGCGATTTTTAGAAATGGCTAGGTACTATCGAAAATTTTGTTTTAAATTTTCTGATGTAGTTGAACTTCTGACAAACTTGTGGAGAAAGAAAAACAAGTTCCTTTGGACTGAGAAATGTCAAGAGGCTTTCGATAGACTAAATGCCATACTTGAAAGTTTAAAAGTTTTAACGGCTCCAGATTTCAGTCAGCCGTTCAAACTATCTGTAGATGCGAAAGATGTTGGAGTTGGAGCAGTTTTGCTTCAGGATGACCAATCGTTGTTGAAAACCTAGTGTGGTATATCTCTAAGAAATTGAATAAACACCAGATAAACTACTCAACAATCGAGAATGAGTGCTTGACTTTAATATTGGCATTACAGCATTTCGAAGTCTATATGAGCTCGGCTCCTTCTCCGGTTGTAGTGCTTAATAACCACAACCCCCTCACTTTCATCGGCAGAATGAAAAATACAAATCAGAGGCTGTTAAGATGGAGCTTATTTTTTTTTACAGGAATACAATCTTGGTATCAGGAACATAAAAGGAAAGGATAATTTGATTGCAGATGCACTTTCCCGTGTATAGAAATGTAAATTTGTATTAATTCATAAGAGTAATTCATATTTGAATTTTTACCTTCTGTAGAATTTATATATGTTATGACAAGGAAAATTTTATTACCTAAATCTTTCTTTTTTCTTTATGGGGAAAGGTGTTACGACCCTGTAGTTAAAGTATGTGTGTGCTAAGGATGAATTTTGTATAAATATTTTTATTTAATTTCATTAAATGTAATTATTAATATAATTATATTATCAGTCTTAAATGTTGTTGAAAAAACATCATATTTTTTTAGTCGTAAATGTGACTCATATTAGCACGTGCTGTGTATGATCACAATAACAAATTCATTACAAGTAAACATTCAGGAATAGCTATGAAAACGATTGGTTGATACTTGGTCGGGCTTTCCAAAAGTCCAGAAGTATTATGAAATTACATACGTCCTCGTACACGTGCAATTCAAACAACGTATTAGCTTCATTTATATGTTTTGAGATTTTTGTAAGACGTACACAGTCAAGGACAGGCAGTCGTAGTCTAGAGTCAACAGTTACCAACAGACAGTCGTAGTAGAGTCAAACACAGTCTTAGAGTCGTAAAGTAAATTATACAACTTCTATTGCCTTAAAAATGTATTTTTGTGCTAGAAGAAGTTGCCTGTTCGTATGTCTACGTAGAACAACATGTCTTGTTAAAGGAGCTATTTTTACTTCGTTTTTCTGGATAATTGTTTTCCTGGAGAACAGCATTACTTATTTAGACAAAGACATTTTGCCGAAAATGTTCTAAATTGGAACGCAACAACACTGACTGTGCTTTATTGTGCAAATTCTGGAATTTTCTGTTAACGTTCGACTGAAATGGTCATCCGCCATTTTGGACCGGAACTTCAGACACTTGAGACTTGCTTAGAACTTTTTACAGGACTTATGTTAACATTTTGAACAAAATTTGGATCATGTCTGTAATCGTAAGTCTTGTTAAAATTATTTACATTATTTCGTGTTTTCTAGGAAAATAAATTATATTTTTATTAAAATTTACAAAGCTTGTTGTCTTCACTCTTTCTTTTATGTTACTATGAACGAGCCGATATGTAACAATAGCTTCTTAAAAACCATACACTCTTCAAAAAATGAGAAAGTTATAGATCCTGGGTTAATTAATAATAAGGTTCTATTGTAAATCATTGTCAAGCATGCTTTATATACATAAGATACGAATTTCAATTCTGCTTTATATATACCATATCATGCACAACCTTTCTATCCTGCTATAAAATGTTATACTGTCAGAATATACCACAACACAGACAGTCAGATTGTCTAAAACTCGGATGCTTTATTATACAGCAAGAATTAAGTTCTGATTGGCATTAAAATACCAGTCCTAATTCATACGGGATATTTATATCATCAAATGAATGGCATTTAAAGCTAAATTACCATATAAATTATATTGCTTTATTTTGGTAATACTCCCAAGAAAAAAAGTTTGTTTATTTTCTTCAAGTCCACATCAATATTTATGCGATCTAATTATTTTTTGCTCAAATGAGTGTTGATTAATCGTGATGCGGTTGTTTGTCCTATGTTGAGAATAGAAAGAAAACAATTATATTTTCATCTACCCAATAACAGCGCATGGGAACGTGATTGTAACGATTGTTTAATGACTTTTTTATTACTGAAGGTTAATGTTGATAGATAATGATTTTGTCTCGTATGACTGAAGGAAGAAATGAGTTGTAAAGGCTTATTCCAGCTTGTATAGATTGGAAACTTTTAAATGTCATAAGCTATGAGACTGGTACAATCAAATAAGCTTATGAGCAATGGATGGCTAGAACCAGTTGTCATTTTCCATAGAAATTAAGTTGGTATTTTTGTATTATGTGTCCATGACTTTCCAGTTTAGTCTTAGTTTTCTCAACGTAAAGTTTCAGTAGTTACCGAATTTATTGTATTGGCTACGATTCTGGCTGCCTCACCTCTCTCAGTGATGTAAAGTATATTAACAGAGTTCGACAATTTTGAAAATAAGGCATTGCTAAAATACCTACATTTTTGTGAAATTGCAGAAGTTTTGCTGTCTTACTTGTATACATTCAATCTTTAAAATGATTAATTGTCTCCAAAAATTAATAAAAGAAGTCATATATAAGGACTAGGTGTATAATAAAGTTAAACAAATACAGCAAAAAGGCATATACAATTATATATTATTTGCATCTGGTTTGATTTACGCAACACCATATATAACAGGAAACACAGATCAATAAGCTGTTGTAAACTTACGAAGCACATGGAACCCTGAACGTTTTCCTTGGACAAAGAGGAGATAAGCCTACAATATCCTCTCAAGTACAGTGAACTACAGGTGTGTAAGCCTGTGTCCCCGTAGTATATGCAATTTACCACGTGTGTGTCATCCCCCAAATGTATGTGGAAAACACACCATGTCAGTCAAAATAAAATGTTGTCTTTCAAAAACGCTAGACCCAGAGGATATCTTATTGTGTAAAATCAAATAAAATCCACTGTAAGGGAAGTGTATACACGATTTCCCAGTGGTGGAAATCCTAATGTATGTGGATTTACAAGGTCCTCATAATGTAGGCAATACTTGTGTGTGTATGTGTGTGTGTGTGTGTGTGTGTGTGTGTGTGTGTGTGTTTTCACTTTTGAAATGAGTTGTAGTCTAGCAATTAAAGTAGTTACACGAAATCATGTTTTGTGCTATTTAGCAAACATAACAAGTATAACAAAACCACAATAGCATAACAACATATTTTAATAGCTCACTACATAGTTGTTACACAAACGACCATCACCATTTTACTCTCTGAAAAACTGTAAAGAAAGAAATATGTGACAATTATGCTCATGGACTGTTTATCTTTTCTTCATTTCCAAAGTGTCCATTATGTTGTTTTTTTTTGTCACAGTGAAGAAATTAAATTTAAAGTTACATTTGGTATGCAATTTTTACGTTAAACCAATTTAGGAGAATCAATATAATTTCCTTTTATTGCAGATTATTTGTTGTGAGAAATATTGCAACTGATATATCATCAATAATAAGTTATGATCAAAATGATGTCATTCCGAGGTATTTTAAAAACAACAAATGTAATTACTTTACAAGAAATGTATAACTTTTCAGGACACAAAAAGACTATTTAAATACAGGTTACAATAAAAATCTGAAAAATGACCAAGAGAACTTTAAATTTAACCCTAAAGTCCATTTACTTTGCTGCAAATGTTCATCACTAACCCCGTCCCCGATTTTTAGGTTGGACTGATGAGTCTTCTTTCTTTAGTAGTATTTAGCTAGTTTATAATATTACCAGGAAAATCTGCAAACAACAGAACACAACGTTATGTCGGTTTCGTATTAGACAATATTTAGGATAATGTAATACTGAATTTTTTTTAAAACAAATATATACAATACTGATTCAGTTAGGACACTAATTTCATTTGCGAAATAGAAATATTGATTGAAACTTAAATAAAAACTTACTGGGTCCTTTGTTGTGAAAGTGACCCGTTTAGCGAAAAGGAGCCATTTTTAACATTTTATATTAAAAAGATATATTAAATGCTATGTAAAAAAAGTTACTACATAATATAATTTCATTTGTGAAATATAAATATTGATTGATACTGTTAGCAAAAAATCCTCGGTATTTATCGCTTTTGATACCCACCCATAATGCATTGTGACTGACTGAACAAACATATAGTTGTGACTTTGTGTGACATAGTTGTGACTCATATACAATGAAAAGCCCGGTGGAGACACAGCTGGAAATAACTGATATAATGACTTTTCTTAATTTACAACACGTTTTTGTTTTACTCCTGCCGTAATGTAATTTTTCGCCAGCATCGACGTGTATCTGGTATCGTGTGCGGAGCATCACTATAGCCCAGGGTACTATAACAATGAATCATTCCTCCTGACATCATTAGAAAGGGGGATTACTTTCAATTATAGCCCGCAGATGATGCGTAACCAATAAGGTATCAAAATTTTTCACGTCAGTTTTATTTATATATCTTTGTCATTTTGTCCATGTGTGTAGCGGAAGTATTTGTAGTCAACACAGCTAAACTATAGTGTATTTCATAGGTCAGTGTAGCTATAAATCCATGGCGGCATTAAGTGTTATTGGTTATAGGTAGAAGAGTCCAAAGAATACTTACTCCCGATTAAAATGAGGTACCTTTTATAATTTTTATTTGGATGGACTTTGAATCAGTACTGATATAAATTAAATAATAAATAATCCTAAGTAGGAATTTGAGAAGTCAGTTTTATCGTCAAACAATAAAGACATTTAAGCTCCGCATTGTATGGAAATTCCATTTTTATTTTAGCTTTTGAACAAGGCAAAATCTCCAGTATTTTGTACAGGGCAAAGAATACAGCACGTGACGGTGTTTCAGGTATCGAAGATTCGTCGTACACGTGTCATTGAACCGTTTGTCACAGTGAAAGCTACAAATGTTGAAAAAAGAAATTGTATTACCCAATGCTATGACAGCTAGACCCCACATGCTCTTTTTTTGACCCACCTTAGTACCTGGCCACCACTATAAAAGTCTATATCAGTAATTTTCATCAGGACGTTTTGTTATGATAGCCATGGTGTAGAGCATTCAATAAAAGGTATTGAATTGACTTTGGTTAAACTATATTAGTATAATGCTTTAGAACAACAATTAATATTTAATTCAAGAGGAGTAAATTCATTTACATGACCTTATTGACTTATGCTTTACACATTATAACAACTTGCAGATAATATCATGGTTACTTTATAGTTTACTTGGTTTGCCAATATCAAGTTGTCTTCTAATCGTGCTGTGAGACTTGTAAATTTTTCGCTAATTATCCTGAATTGATAGATATATTAACATGAAGTTTCGACCAAACGTCTTCTAATGCTGTGGATTGTGTGTAAGTGAATATCTTGCCAATTTTACATCCAGTATGGCTGTAAAGGGTTTAAAAATCTTGTTCCTCCAGAATATCATGTGATTTCAACATCAGAAATTTAAAAGAAACAATGATTTGGTTTAATATAAATTCTTTTCAGTCAATAGAACACAAGTCCCTCTGGGGGAATTTTGTCATTCTCATAGATTCTCATTGCAATCAAAATTTTTCCGTGTTGTTTCATTTTAGCTGTGATCATAGCCAAGAAGAGCTAATGAGATGGCCTGTTTATCATCCATCATGCGTCCATCCTTTATTGCTTCTCCTATTCGAATTGTAGGGTTGCCATAAAACTTTATACATACATTTATCATAAGGTATGGTTAGTCTCAAAGAAAATGTTCATGTCATACATTAAATATTGCGCCAGCAGTGGCCATCTTGAAAATCTTTTATCACTACCATTTAATGAATGGTCCCATGAACTGAGTTTTCATCAAAGGACTTAATATGATGTCTAGTTGGTTTAAATGATAATGGTACTGATCTGACATCCAATATGGTCATCATGACTGCCAGCTTGAATGAATGGAAAGTCATATCAGCATAGGGACTTCACCAGAAGATTTCTTACCTTGCCCGGTTGCTTTTCTATCAAAATGGTTCTTCTTGAACATCCAGCACTTGCCTTTAAACTCTTGTGTTTGATACTCCTCATGAGTATATAGTCATATCAACATGGGATATTCACTAAAGTTTTCATTTGGTCCTGAATGAAAATAGTGTCATGACTTAAGAAATAGCAAACATAGATTTCTTCTTAAAAATCTTACCATTGCTACTCCTCAAAAAACAGAAACCATACAAACAAGGGTTTTTAACAAAAAGATATATTATGATCTCACTCCATCCTCTTTGTTTGTATACCTACCCATTTTAAAAACAAAAGGCAATAAGGATATAAAATATTCACAAATCTTGTCATTTTATTCATTGATTTATGAATTCTAACCTTTTTATGAGTTCAAACATAACAGTATTTTATGTATTTTTTCGTACCTTTAATTTTTGTGTACATAGTCCAGTTATCAAAATAATAATTATTTAAATGTAACATAATTTTTTTACAAATCACTTTGTATTTTTTGAAAAATTCATTAAATTATCGGACATAACATTTCCACTAAGATTTAAATTTGCAACAAGATCGAAAATACTATATTACCACTTTGTACAAAAATTAATGATTATTATTGGTGAGAAAATATAATGATTGATGCATAAGCATGGGCGCCCGCTGCTTAGGTCAAGGGGTAATTGGTCACATGATACCACCCTCCCCTAAAGTCATACTGCAATATATATTCTGACAAGTATAATGATGCAGATGAAGCTGAAAATATGTCACAAGATTCTGTTCAAAATGCTTAGTAAATATTAGCTTTAGTTTCAGACTGCTTATAATACTAACTCCCAGCCGTGACTGACTGATTCCCATCCCTTTTTTGCAATTGATCATGCAGGCGCCCATGTGCAAAAAACTCTTATTTCATTACAATATATACTGGTGTTTATTAACAAATGAACAAAGGACTTTACAGACCATATCTTTAAATATTATCGTTAATTAGTTCTCCTTGTATAGTCCGTTACTGTAACAAAACACATGCATTTTAAAATGAGTTTGGAAGCTCTTTGATGTCTTATCCAACAAAAAATTACTTTTCAGTACATGCTAAAGTGAAGACCACAGACCATTGGTCAACTTGTCTTATTGTTTCATTAGTCATTCAAACATAACATATAAAAACCTTGTCATTTTTCATTATAAATTTGAAAAGTCATGGACTCTGTTAAATCAATTCGTATATACACATATACTATCTTTTAAGTACTTGTTCTGTTTTGACTTGTATCTAATTAACAGTTTATTGCAAATCTATTCTATGATATACCTCACTATTATCTTTATTTTTGAACTTAAATGCCAAATAATACATTTGATTGCTTATCCTGATAACATCTGCTACACATATATGGACAACTTCAAAAGCACATTGACAAATTTTCATTTTCCTGAAGTGAGCCTCATTTCTCTACTGGTCTACTGGTAGCCTCAATGATTTGACCACATCAGTCCATTCTTGCCCTCAATCTGGATTCAACTAGACTAAACAGGTCGCTAAACATGTTTAATTACAGTGTAAATCACATTATAGCCATATGATTGTTGTGACAATGTACATCTTAATTAAAACAGGAATGAACTGTTGATTTAGTGGTGTTTATTCCCAATAGAATAAAGTAGGGTTGTATTACATGAGGATTATCCCACTCATCAGGTAACTGAAAATAGTCTTTTTTTTTCTCTTTGCAAAAGCCACAAATTAAAACTACACTGAATAAATACGGTCTTGTACACTGAATTTTTTTTATTTGATTGATCTCTGGTATGCGTACACATACACATACACATACACATATACACATACACATACACATATACACACACATGCATTAACTTAATAGTTGATTTCATGTTCTTTATTTTTTTACTGCAATTTGATGAGATTATTGTTGCAGTAAAATACAACTGCACTTAATTTCCTGATGATGTGGGGTCATATCATTGCATACAATTTACCAATAAATAATACCCGGAACTTATACATACACGTGCAGACGATCTTGATCATTTTGCACAACATAAGGTACATATGTTCTAAATGCAGATGAGCTTGCACACACAACATAATTCTCTCTCTCTCTCTCTCTCTCTCTCTCCCTCTCTCTCTCTCTCAGTAATAACAAAAGTACTTTTGATTTATGCGACAGGAAATATATGTTTACTTTGTATGTTTGTACTGTTAGGTTGTCAAGAAGTGTGTGTACTGTAAAACTTATTTTGGTACGATCCCTTTATTTTTCATACACGGTCAGCACCACCAAATGATAATTATTTATTTTACATATAATTTTTCATATACTGAAATTAATACAGTAGCCCCCTCTTGAACGGCCCCCTTCACCAGTGGCCACCTGCTCCTTACGGCCAGAATCAGAAGGCACAGACGAATTTGTATTCAAAATTACCCCTCAAGAAAGGCCACCCGGCTAACACGACCAGCATATTTTTTGCAAAAATATAAAATTTACCCCTCACAAGCGGCTGCATTTTATTTTGTAATATGTATCCAGAACAATTTTTTTTCTAATTGTGTCAAGTAATCTGATTTCTGTTTCCCGATGTCAGGTTTTCGTTCTTCAAAAAAAGTGTTGTACATGTACCACTAATGTTAATATTACATCATTTACACCTCACGAGAAGCCACATTTATTCAATAAAGCATAGAAAGACTCAAATTTTAATCCATACAAAAAGGTAAGTACACATAATCTGTGTATCCTTACTGTTTGTTATCATGTCTGGTTTAGCTACTGATAATTTTTAAGATTACACTTATTATAGTCCGAGCCTACTAACCCGTTGATTTGTACCCCCTGCCTATTTCAATAATGGAAGCCTTTAATTTGAAAAAATGTGAAAAGAACTTAGTGAATTCATTCATTGATTTATATTTTTTTAACCAGACTGTGAGTAGAATGGCCTTAACACCTTTATTGTCTGCACGTTTCATGCTTAACGGAAATTTTCAATATTATAGACAGACATGTCTAAGACCCATTTCCAGTTCCTGGACAAGTAGATTTTCAGCAAAGGGGTGTATGCGCAACTAAAGATGTACATACATATTTCGTCTGCTTCTGATATTTAGTGTTAAATCAAGCAAAGGAAAATGAGAAAAAAATTGCCTTTCACATGAATTTAACAAGTGGTTTCATTAATATGTTCATGTGTCCAAACTCAACGTTATGGTAATTTACAGAATTATTCGGCAGTTACCAAATAGGATGAATTACGTCATTATGTTGTCGGATGGAAATAAACTACCCCCATAGTGTACAGAATATGGTGGTGTGTTAGTATGAAAAGTCCGTTAAGCATGAAAGGTGCAGAGGGATACCAGTATTAGTGCCATCCTGGTCACAGTCAGGTTAGAAATTATAAATCAATGATTCAGTTGACTTAGTTCTGTGCACTTTTTATCACGTTAAACGTTTTAGTTATTAAAATGGGTAGGGGGGTACAAACCAACAGGGATGTAGCATCGGACTATAGCTGCCACAATACACATAATTATTATCAATGGATGGCGATGTCAACGTGGTGCTTTAACCAGTCTTGTAATGGTGTCAAGTCAGTCCTGAATGAAAATGGTGCCACTCTTGCATCCAGTATGCCTGACGAAGAGGTAATGTGAAAATTATCTCACTCATGTACATCAGAAATAATCTCAAGACTCGTCAGTTTAAATAAATCTTATTTGGAATTTCAGAAAATTTATTTTGGACAATAGAGAATCAGTTCATTTAAGGGACTCTTGTTTTACAAACACATTTGAGTATGTATCATGTGGAAATGAATTCATAATAATAATGTTACTATTGATTAATTCTACCATTAATTGTGGCCATAAAGTTTAATGATTGTACTTGTGAGGTGATACATGTTCAGTATAATTCTAGAGTTCTTTTAGTTATTTAGTCATTCAGTATTCTTCTCACTTAAAATCCTCTCATGGCAGGAATACTTGTTTTTGGTGGTGTTCATAAAATAGTCAATTATCAATAAAATAAGATTGGCATTAATGTGATTAATTTCACTTCAGTACAAATGGGCTGCAAACTGTGGAGTTTACTGTTCAATCAGTTACTTCCCTTTCTACAGTAGTAACAAAATGCTTCGAGGACAAAAACTTGTGCTTGGCACTTTCATTAAAGTGCGTGTAAATCTTTTGATATACTTATTTACACCTCTGTAGGGGTGTGGGTGGATTGTTTGTGCCATTTCTTTCCATTTATAGTCCATGGTTTTTGGTCATTTAACATGCTTCTGAATTGATAGAAATATAATTCATTCACTGTCAGTGAATTTTACTTCATCAAATTTGCTTTTATTTTGTACAGATATATAAACATGATAACTTTCAGTCATCTTATAAATACGCTAGAAAACAGAATTCTATAACAGATGGATTTATTGCATATTGTTTAATCAGATTCTTTTTTATTTTTTGGATAAAATCCTTATGTGCATATACTTTTTGTTTTCAGCATAAAACATGACTGTTTTAGTAAATCCAGTTGTAAAATCAGTAAAAATGCTGTTTAGTATTTAGCATTAAAGACCATAAGGCATGGGAAGAAAATGTCCCAGAATCTTCCCTTGGTGAAATGTATGTACTTCCAAACAGATTTCCAGATAATTTAGGAAAAAACCATATTAATATTTTCTGCCGCAATTTGTTTAAAAAAATTAATATTAAATTTCATGACTTACTCTTTGGTTGTGTTGACTAAGATACCAATGAACAGGGGCTGGTGTTGAAAATTTCAGAACAAATGTCTTTAGCAACTTCATAATACAAATTAGCTTTGAATGCAGTCATGCTCCAAGAAGAAATTTGTTGGCTATGTATTTCTTATGAGCAAAGCAAACTTGTCTTTGATATTTCATTGTGTGGCATCTCTGTGGGTTTGAGTCTAAGATTAGGTAAATGCAGATATGTGAGAAAGCTTGCCAGAAGCATCTCCTGGGTTGGTGGTTCTTTCCGGGTATTTCCCCGGTTTCTTCTTCCCCCATTAATACTGGCTACCATTTATAAGCCTATCATGTGCTTAAAAATGGCACTAAGCCCAACAACAACAACAACAACAACAACAACAATCATTGTGTAGCAAGGTTGCACTGGTACCTAAGGCCCCACCCAAAAAACTTATTGCACTAGTTTTAATATTGGGGTCAGCGGTGAGTTGATTGTATGTAAACATTATATATATATATATATATATATATATATATATATATATATATATATATATATATATATTATACATGTATATAATATATTAAGTACTTCAAAGTACTTGGCAAAACTGGTTCAGTTAAATGCACAAATCATTTTTGAAAGGGTGGACAATGAGAAATATGGACTGTTGGATGAGTGGGAACACATAATATTGTTAGGACTAGTTTTTAAGTATATAGCATTAGCATTCTGTTGTACTGATACTATTGTACTTCAGTCTTAATTAGGACTGCTCTTTGTACATTTGTTCTCTTCCTACCAGTATTATACTCAAAATATTCTAAAGAAACAAAAAGTTTTTAAATTATCTTTTGTATTTTTTCTTACTGTCTTAATCCTTTCTGAATTTTAACTTGTGCACATGGCTTATTTTTTAGAGGTGTTAGAAAGGATTTGGAAAAAAGTAAACAGACATTTTTCAGTTTCTTATTTAAATTGCCTGAAATATTACATAAAAGATGCCATAAGGATGGTGGATCGATGCTGACAAAGTATAACAAAAGGATTTGTTGGTTTTGCTTCTTTCTGTTACTTAGTTTAAGACCATTGAGTTTTAACAATATAAAGAGGTTGTTTATAACCAATTTTTTTCTCTGATTCATGTCAGTCTTTGGGAACCTATGAACAGAGTTGTTAATCAGTTGTTCAGATATAATTTGAGAGAAAACATTTACCATATTTTCCGGGGTATGAGTCACTACTTTTTTTTTTTTTTCTTAAAAATGACGTGTGCGACTTATATGCAGAAGCAACTTATAAAATAAATTTTTTTTTGACGACTGTAACTGATGCACAGTGATGCTGTGCTTTAACGAAATGCATCTGCCGGTATACCGGCAAGCCAATTGCTGGAAACTTACATACTGTACACGTAAGTATTAGACTATAAGATTATAAAATTGAAAAATCAAAAAATATTTAGTTATATATGTGCTAAAATTTGTTGTTATTATAAAAATAATATTGAAATAACGATTGCCATTGTATTTCCTTTATTATTTGGCATGTACATCTTAGAATCTTTCTGTCTCTAAATTCAGTCATTGTAAATTTCAGCACATTTTCCCACCCAAGCTGCTAGTCAAAGTCCTTTGAACTTGCCACCCAGCTATTTTGTCATGTTCTTTTGATGTACTCAAATAAATACAACATGTAGAACAGATTATTTTGTTATTTTAAACAACGAATTATGAAACTGTAAAGCGTTTCCAAGACCTCTGGTATCGCTTCATAATTTACTTCAATAGTTTATAAAAACACAATCATTTTTTCCGTTGGTTTCGCAATGGCTTGTATAAAAAAAATGATTGTGGCGGGTTTTAAAAAAGCCAAAATCATTCAGAAAATTGGTGAAGAAGACGACAGTGAAATCGAAGAAGACAACTATGAAAATGAAGACACCAGTGGTGAAATTCCTGAACACATTTATCAGATATTCATCAGTGATACGGAAGACGAAGATTTTGACGGTTTTTCCAAGCAGATTAGCGACATCATAAAGAAATAACAGTGACGCTATTATTTACTTAATAAATATTACTTATACATCTTATTTGCTTTTATTTTCTATTTCTATTGTAATACTCACTTTTAAATAACTCTTAAACAATTGTATAATATTTCTTACACGAAGTTGTAAATTACCAAGTTGCATGCAATGACCGGCGGTATCAAAGACTTGATTATGGTAAGTGTGGAAGATCGATTTATACGCAGGAGCAACTTATACGCAGGAGCGACTTATCTGTTGAATTTTCCAAAATTTTCTGGATTTCCTCCTCCCACGACTTATACACAGGAGCGATTTATCAGGCAGAAAATACTGTATATAAATTTTTCATTGGAATTACAAAGTGACTAACACTACTTTGATATGTGAATTCATTCCAAGACATTCTAGATTATATCACTCTGATACATCAAGACTTTTGGTACATCAACATGTTAAAGACTTGGTAGATCAGCATTTTCATTATTTGGTACATCAGGACATTTAAGATGCTTGGTACATCACATTCAAAATTAGAATTCATTTGGAATATTATTGGACATGTGATAGAACATTAAGGATTATTTGGGTTTTAATTTGCAAATACCATGTCATCTGAATTTACACTTGGTATTCAAGTTGAAATAAAATGTTTGTTGAATTTTAGCGAACTTTTTGGTTTTCACTTCTTTCTGTTAGTTTTAAATCTATGTAGTTGTAACAATATCATAATCTTCTCTAAAGCCCCCAAAATATATTAAAAATGGAGAAAATAGAGTGATAAATACCTATAACCTCCATCATTATTCATTTACAGATTAGAAACTAATTTAAATGACTGGCTTTGTGATTACTAACAATTTAGATCATATAAAATACTTGGTGTAAAATGTAAAGAATCACCTGCAGTGAATTAGTATATGTGAGGCAAATGTTTAACTTTGTTTACAGACATCAGTGGTATAAATTGTTTCACAGATTATTGGTGGAAAATAGTTATGGGTGTTCTTTTAGCAGATTGAGATAGGAGATGGAACAGTAATTTTTAGGCCCTATCTGGAATCCCAAATTTTTTAGTGTTGAGCAGCATCTATTTTATTTTAAAAGAAGAGAAAATAAGAAAAGGATTTACACTATGTCTCAATTGTTCTTTAACTCGTATCTGAAAGACAATGAAAGTTAATAGTCTGTTTTGGGGAATATGTGTCATGAATGTTGGATCTTGCATTTTATTTTGCAAGAGTAGTGGTTGTCTCTGTTTGCAGTTTGACTTGTGAGTACAGATGGTTCATTTATGATTATTTTATATAGGTGTAAATTTGCATATGTGACAATGTTTTTGAAATTGTTATATAATGTTTAACTGTGGTAAATATATTTTCTTTAATTATAGTCTTATTTTTAAATCAATATAAGCTTGAATAAAATCACAAGTTATGTATAGATACACATTTTGTATCTGTGGGTACAGTGCATTTGTGATCATGAAAGAGAGAATACATATAATTTTTTCTGCATACATCACACCATAGCCATTTATTTTGTAAGCTTTTATTTTCCTACACAACACCAACTTTCAGTTCATTATCATTTACACCATTGACAGAAATGAAAAACAAAATTCTGGGTTCATGGCATAACAGATATCATACACATAGGTGAAATAGACAAGTTAAATAAAGAAAAGATGAATGAATTACAAATCTTGTCCTTTATGTTCAGTAACACAAAATCTGAATCAGTTGTAAATCCCAGCAATCTTAAATAACAATGTTTAAGGCTCAGTTTTATTAATGTAATTAACCATTTATTATTGATTTCTTACGAAAGACCTTGTTGGATGTGGTGAGAGACTTGAGCTTTTATAGTATGCTGATCACAGTTTTGACTTAAAGAAAGAAGGCATTGTTCTAAAAAGCAATAAAATAGCTGTTGAAATGATTGAAGAAAATGATAAATTATCTTTATGATAAATTAACCCAATGGTTCCCAAACTATTTCAGGCCACCGCCCTTTTGGATTTCCTCAGTGCCTCCTTTCCCCACCCCATAAAAAGCATTATTTAGCAAAAGTGCCCCAACCCTCAGTAAATCTTCCACCCCCAAGGGGGTGCTACCACCCACTTTGGGAACCACCAAATTAAACTAGGATCTAATGTGACTATTCATGAATCTGCCTGTGTCTCAAATGAGATCTGATTACACAAAAGAAATATGGAGAGAGTCTTCTAATGAGTGATTTCTTTTAGATACCTGGATGTAAACATTGTCCTGATATAGAGCTAGATTATTATCATTTCTCTTCCTTGTTATAAAAATAGGTGAGTTGGATTTTCCAAACATACTTACTTTGTACCCTTTGTTCAGTGTTTCACTCCACCAGTTTGTACAGGAACTGGATTATAAGCAATAGAGTATTGATCAACAAAAGATTTGTAGATCAGTAAGACCACCTAACAGAAAGAGGCCAAAATAGATACTTTTATGTGATTTGTGCAGAAGCATTAGAGAAGTTTTAGAAATATGGAGTAACTTGAGAACAAGGACATACATATGTATCTAGGAAGAATTGGCTTACTTCCTGTTGGAATTCTCATTGCATCATATCACTGTACAAGTACACCTGAAAATGTAACATTGGAATGTTGTAATCAAACTAAGTTCAGCTTTCTGTTCACCTGTCTGTAAAAAAGGACTTCAACAGCATTTTATTTTATTCGTCAGGATTGCTGTATGTACATATGTGTAATGTGTTTTGAGTTTGAAATCAAATTATATCAGATTTGATGATTAATTTGAGTTATTTTGTCGGTGGTAAGATTTTTACTAACTTCCTCATGGAAATGTCAGTCATCTATGGTTCTATCCATTATTGTGCTCAAAATCTATGAAAGCACCAATGAAAGAATTGATAAATCCATTTATTTTCTAGGAGTTATCAGCATTATGGTGAATTTCGCTTGTATGAATTTAATTCAGGTTTGAAATTAATCACTATTTTTAAATATAGAGTGATTTTGTGTATAAATTACTAACACCAAGAATACATGATTGCTACTCTAATAAATGATATTTTCTTAATTCGTTCTTGAACATAGTCTCATTGTGATATAAAATTGTGTATAAAATATTGAGACAGAAAGGGACTTATTTGATTTATTCCAAGTAAAAGAAAATAGTCATTTTTCAGAAAAAATGTTATAATTTATATACATGTGGGTTGAACAGAAGCCATTTTGGTATTCATTGGCAAATTTTTCATCAGTGTTTCAAATGTCACCATGGCAATTTTTGTGGAGGACTTCATAACTTCAAGGACAGCAACAAGCAGGTGTGAAATATTCCTAACTCAGCCAATCTGTATCCCTGATGATTCAGGATCAAAGAGAAATAGTAATTCAGATTTTCTGGAATTATACAAATTCACACCTGATTTATGTCAGATGTACTTATTTGAAATTCCTGACTGTGATCCAGATAAACTCAATCTCCAGAGCATTTACAGCAAAAAGGTAATTTCCCTTAATGCAGTAGAACAAATGTTGAGTGTTTCCAGTATGATATCTTTTTTGTTCAATGGTATTATTATCCTACATTATTATCTTGATCTAACATGATAGAATATGGCATGATGATGTCTGCAAAGAACATTGTTCCCAAAAATTTAGATTTGATCCCCCTCCCCCAATTACAACCTCACAAAAATTCATTTCCATTTCACTAGAGTCCACTAATACAGAGTAACATTTACTGCA
Organism: Potamilus streckersoni; assembly: GCA_016746295.1. Classification (NCBI taxonomy): domain Eukaryota; kingdom Metazoa; phylum Mollusca; class Bivalvia; order Unionida; family Unionidae; genus Potamilus; species Potamilus streckersoni. The sequence goes on from JAEAOA010000903.1 coordinate 672,614, forward strand.
GTCAGGTGTGTCCTTTGCATTAGTACATTTTAATCATTCATATTTGTCATATTTAAATAACAGTAATATACAGATAATAGTCAGTGGAAAATAATGGAATTTTCTGCAAGCTGTTAGTTTGATTATACATATAAGTTGATTGCCAAAATGTGATAGATCTGAAATAGTATAAACATTATATTATCATAATAATATTGTACTAAAAATATTAATATTGCAATACAACACAACACTTATAATACCGTCTGTAATGTTCAACATGTACCTTGTAGCTGACAGCAAACACCAAATTCTGCCATCAAATATTTAACATTTTAATCTGACTGCATAGACTCTGATCTGCCTATACATTCTAAAACTGCCGATCTGGGTCTGTATTGATTGGACTTGACATTACCAGTACTTTGATTTTCTGCTCTCTCGTCAGGATAGTCCTTAAAAGTGAGGGAGGAGGTTTACATTTGCTCATTCATAAAGCATATAATCCATAATTTATTCTTGGTGTGTCCCTTTGCAAGGCACTTTACACATGTTTCTTTAGCACCAAATAACCTACTTATGTTGCTGTGCTACAAAGCAACAAAAACAAACCAAACCATAACCAAACTTTGTTTCACTTACAATATATACCTGGGTACAATTAGCACACAGCAGTGGAGTAAATAAGACCTGGATAATCTGACAAACATAATATCAGCACAACAATATATGTGCTATTTGAAATTAAAAGGAAAATAAATACTGAAATGTTTAGCCGGAACTGTGAAGGCTGAGGGATGTAGAATGCACCTGATGTGCTCTTCTGCATGCCATACAGGGATGTAGAATGGGCATGATGTGCTCTCCTACATGCCATACAGGGATGTAGAATATGATGTGCTCTCCTGCATGCCATACAGGGATGTAGAATATGATGTGCTCTCCTGCATGCCATACAGGGATGTAGAATATGTGCTCTCCTGCATGCCATACAGGGATGTAGAATATGATGTGCTCTCCTGCATGCCATACAGGGATGTAGAATATGTGCTCTCCTGCATGCCATACAGGGATGTAGAATATGATGTGCTCTCCTGCATGCCATACAGGGATGTAGAATATGATGTGCTCTCCTGCATGCCATACAGGGATGTAGAATATGATGTGTTCTCCTGCATGCCATACAGGGATGTAGAATGGGCATGATGTGCTCTTCTGTATGCCATACAGGGATGTAGAATGGGTATGATGTGCTCTCCTGCATGCCATACAGGGATGTAGAATATGATGTGCTCTCCTGCATGCCATACAGGGATGTAGAATGGGTATGATGTGCTCTCCTGCATGCCATACAGGGATGTAGAATGGGTATGATGTGCTCTCCTGCATGCCATACAGGGATGTAGAATGGGTATGATGTGCTCTCCTGCATGCCATACAGGGATGTAGAATGGGTATGATGTGCTCTCCTGCATGCCATACAGGGATGTAGAATGGGTATGATGTGCTCTCCTGCATGCCATACAGGGATGTAGAATGTGATGTGCTCTCCTGCATGCCATACAGGGATGTAGAATGGGTATGATGTGCTCTCCTGCATGCCATACAGGGATGTAGAATATGATGTGTTCTCCTGCATGCCATACAGGGATGTAGAATGGGTATGATGTGCTCTCCTGCATGCCATACAGGGATGTAGAATGTGATGTGCTCTCCTGCATGCCATACAGGGATGTAGAATGGGTATGATGTGCTCTACTGCATGCCATACAGGGATGTAGAATTGGCATGATGTGCTCTCCTGCATGCCATACAGGGATGTAGAATATGATGTGCTCTCCTGCATGCCATACAGGGATGTAGAATATGATGTGCTCTCCTGCATGCCATACAGGGATGTAGAATGGGTATGATGTGTTCTCCTGCATGCCATACAGGAATGTAGAATGGGTATGATGTGCTCTCCTGCATGCCATACAGGGATGTAGAATATGATGTGCTCTTCTGCATGCCATACAGGGATGTAGAATATTATGTGCTCTCCTGCATGCCATACAGGGATGTAGAATGGGTATGATGTGCTCTCCTGCATGCCATACAGGGATGTAGAATATGATGTGCTCTCCTACATGCCATACAGGGATGTAGAATATGATGTGCTCTTCTGCATGCCATACAGGGATGTAGAATATGATGTGCTCTCCTGCATGCCATACAGGGATGTAGAATGGGTATGATGTGCTCTCCTGCATGCCATACAGGGATGTAGAATATGATGTGCTCTCCTACATGCCATACAGGGATGTAGAATATGATGTGCTCTCCTGCATGCCATACAGGGATGTAGAATGGGTATGATGTGCTCTTCTGCATGCCATACAGGGATGTAGAATATGATGTGCTCTCCTGCATGCCATACAGGGATGTAGAATATGATGTGCTCTCCTGCATGCCATACAGGGATGTAGAATGGGCATGATGTGCTCTTCTGCATGCCATACAGGGATGTATAATATGATGTGCTCTTCTGCATGCCATACAGGGATGTAGAATGGGTATGATGTGCTCTCCTGCATGCCATACAGGGATGTAGAATATGATGTGCTCTTCTGCATGCCATACAGGGATGTAGAATATGATGTGCTCTTCTGCATGCCATACAGGGATGTAGAATATAATGTGCTCTTCTGCATGCCATACAGGGATGTAGAATGGGTATGATGTGCTCTCCTACATGCCATACAGGGATGTAGAATATAATGTGCTCTCCTGTATGCCATACAGGGATGTAGAATATGATGTGCTCTCCTGCATGCCATACAGGGATGTAGAATATGATGTGCTCTCCTACATGCCATACAGGGATGTAGAATATGATGTGCTCTCCTACATGCCATACAGGGATGTAGAATATGATGTGCTCTCCTGCATGCCATACAGGGATGTAGAATATGATGTGCTCTCCTGCATGCCATACAGGGATGTAGAATGGGCATGATGTGCTCTCCTGCATGCCATACAGGGATGTAGAATATGATGTGCTCTCCTGCATGCCATACATGGATGTAGAATATGATGTGCTCTCCTACATGCCATACAGGGATGTAGAATATGATGTGCTCTCCTGCATGCCATACAGGGATGTAGAATATGATGTGCTCTCCTGCATGCCATACAGGGATGTAGAATGGGCATGATGTGCTCTCCTGCATATCATAGGAGGTGATTACAGATGCAGAAGTGATTTATTTTTCTGCTGAAATTCAAGTGGACTGCTGAAACGGGTCATTTTATCCCCATTGAAATGCAAGTGGAATGTAGAATAGTTGCAAACAGAATGTGCAGTGAATTTAAAATACAGATTGAATCCAAATGAAATAAAATGCATAATGAATGCAAAAAAAGTGTTTAATTTATTTTGATTTTGTTATAATTTTGTGGTTTTAATCAAAGTAACCGACAGAAGCACAGACTAACATTTTTATAAGATAAGACAAATAATTTTTTTCCCTATAATACAAAGTGACAATTTAATAAAAATTTTGTATAGTATTGCAAATCAAATTGCAAATAAATTTTAAAGTTGTATCACAAATCCAAATATATGAGTTGCAAATGATTTTCACTGGTGTTCCAAATAAATTCCAATATTTAATGTGCTGATGTGCCTGCAGTCCCCTATATGCTAATGTGCCATTGGTCTGGAATGTGTCAGTATGTTAGCAATCTTGGTGTAATACTATAGTATGATACAATAGGTCTTGAATTCACAATAGTTCTAAAATAATGATTTAGTTTAAGAAGTATTAATGAGCATTTTTTAATTCAAGTGAATAATTTAAACAAATAAATTTACCTCAATACTGATCATAATAAGACTGATTCTACTTTGGATGTTAAGGTAGGAATGAGTTATTTTGAAGTCAACATTAATATAATGAGCTGAAACTCAATAATAGAGTCATGATGCAGGTTAGTTTCTTTTTAAAACATTCATAGTTGTCAACAAAATAAGGTATTTTGTTTGAAAAACAAATATCTACACTCACATACAAATAAACATGTTTACTTCCAATAATAATGATCTGAATATTTAATCTGGTATCATAGGGAATTATTAGCTATGTATTATGTTGTTTACAAAGTAAATGTCACTAATCAGATAAACCATTAACTTGATTTTTGACAAAGGTTAACACAATGCAGATATACATAAATCATTGAGAACAGTAACCAAATCAAATCATTGAGAACAGTAACCAAATAATGCAGATTAAATATACATAACAAAATGTACAACAATGGATGGAAGGAAATGTGAATACAAGTCATAAATGAATTTGACAATCGATTAATTTGAAGTTACTGCTCAGTTTTCATGACCCTTTTTAATTAAATTCCACGATCTGATTCTTTACACATATTTTCTCCCCTCTTATAAGCTTCAACATTGTTCTTCTGGAGGCAGACATATAACCACTGTTAATCTGGTAACATTATCACTGGTGATTATATGTGTGCAGTCTTTATTTGCATGAGATATAAATTATATAAAAAATTTGTGGACAAATACACAACTGGTTTTTTTTTACACATACTGCAATTATATCTTAATTTATTGTAAATTCAGTGCACACTGCATTGACTAAGTACAACCTTATATGCAGTGCCAGATTACCCATTAAGCACAGTAAGCATGTGCTTATGGAACCAGCCCAACTGTTGCACCAAAAAATAAATTCAAATTGTTCATGATAAAATTGAATGAATTTTATATATGACCATTTGGATCTGCATGTACAGATTTTTTTAATTTGGAAATGATGACAAGACTGGTATTTACTCACATTTTTAGCTTTTGATATTGTATTTTAAAAGTTTAACATTTTGTAGGAAGGGGTAACACTGTAATATTTTCAATGCTTAGGGCCCTGGTATGCCTTAATCCAGCACTGTTTATCTAGTGCTTATACTAATAAAAACAGCCAGCACTTGTTGTTTGGGAAACCACATTTTTATCGAAAAAAGACAGAAAACCTTGTAAAATTTTGCATTTCATTGGATTTTGAAAATTATTTTTAAATACAGTGTATCACTGCAAATTTTGAAGATTAGAATCTTGAGAATACCAAAATTATAATGTGATTTTAACTTGAAACGAGACAGACCCTACACACATTGTTTCTGTAATGTCAGAACCCTTTTATATTTTAATCAGCTGAGACAGTCTGTTAATAGCTTGACTCTTCATGCCAAAGGACCATTAATTTTTCCACTGTTGTTAAAGCAGCTAATTAAGCACATAATTAGGTTGTCAAAGATGTTCATGTGGGTATTGATGGCAGTTAACTCTTGTCATACTTCAGTTGAGGGCATATCAAATGTCATGCCTGTGGGCATTGCTGCAACAGTCAATGGACTCATTGGGATTCTTGACTTGAAGAGGGCATATCACATGTCACACCTGAGGCATTGGTGTGATAGTTGACTCTTGTCAAGCTTGAATTGAAGAGGGCTTATCACATGTCCTACTAGTGGGCATTGCCTTGATAGTTGACTCTTGTCATGCTTGAAATGAAGAGGGCATATTGCATGTCCTACTTATGAGCATTGCTGTGATAGTCAGTTGACTCCTGTCATGCTTGAATTGAAGAGAGTATATGGCATGTCACATGTATGAAGATTACACAGTCACTGAATTAAACAACATAAAATTAAAACACAAATTTTACTTGACATCACCTCTTTAAGAGGTAGCTTAGTTTTTGCCACCAGTAGGCATTTCCCCTGACATATATATATATATATATATATATATATATATATATATATATATATATATATATATATATATATATATATATATATATATATATATATATATTTGATTTCTTTTTTAACATTTGTATAATTTTATGTCAGTTGCAGATTTCTATGCATTAAACTTAATTTTTCAATAAAAAATACAATATATTGAGCTTTCATTCTAATTTGATCACTAATTTGTAAAATATTAAAAAAAAGCCCCAATCGTTTCTTTTATATAAAATTCATTCACATAAATGGGTTCATGTGTTATCAGGTGAGCTAAAATTAGGGAGTGGTATAATGATAATCATGATTTTAAAATTTTGTTTTAAATCCAAACTAATGGAAGGTATCAAATTTCCTCAAACTTGCATTCATTTCAATTCCACTACTTCAAGAAGATCTAATAAAGTAACTGGCATCACATCTTAAAAACTTTTTATTTCAGATCCACTTGAGCCTGATTTTAAACAAAGTAAAAGATGGCAGACTGAGGTATAAACTGAAGAATTCACGATGGCATGAAGTCTCCTTGCAACAGGGTAATGGCAGGCTGTCACAGTTTGTCATAAAAATCACTGAAGAAGAAGAATCTCCCTGGTTCCAGGCTTTCTATGATTGTTTGAAAAACACTTTTGATCGAATAAAAAGTGAAGACCGAGTGGCACCTATATCAAGTAAATAAATCTCTTTATTTTGTTGGATTGAAAAATTTGTGTAAAGTAAAAATTTCCTTAAATTGTTGGATGTAACCAGTTTAATTATACCATCTAAATACCAATGTCTGTTTATTTAAACAAGACAGACTACTCAGTATACCTAATTTGTAGTAAGAAACATAATACTGAAATATTGTGGAATATATGTCTTTGGTATGATACATGATATATTAGCTAATCTCAGCTAAATACTGCATGCATGTCCTGGCTGTGTTGTGTGCAAGTTTGTGTGCAGGGGTTAAAAGTAGTAACCTTACAGTTTACAAGATGAAATCTCTCACTCATTTGCTGGTGTAGATGTATGAGCAGGAAGTTTCTTTCAAGTGCCACTGAGCTTATTTCACTGTTCGTGACCTTGAGCTTTGTCTACATATTGTAAAAGCTGATAAATATAATGAAAATGAAACCAATGGTAATCTTTCAAAACTCAAAGCTGATAAATGGCCCTATCATGCAGTACATACTGTGATCACATGACTGATCATTTGGATTGGAACCCAGGTGGCAGGTAATTATAGAATATGCCTTCTCTCATGCCCATGTGGTAGTTGTGCAAGTTGACATCCGAAAAACTTCATGTTTGCTAATGAAAAAAATTGGAGTTTGTAATTGATTGTTAATAGTGTGAAATTTCTATTTCTGGCTTTTGGGTATGCATGTGTGTATGTGCTGCAAGCATGTGATTCATTAATTAGAATAAGGGTGATATCACATTTATTGATGCTCATCTTTTGGAAGAATCTGAAACTAAAAAAAAAATTTCTTCATGATTGTTATAATAAAATGCAAGAAATACCATTATTTTAAGAGAGACAATCTTTGAATTAGTTCAGTTATTTTGAGCCTAAAGTTGTATCATGCTATTGCAACTTTTTATGATATCATCAATATAATATCTCTGTTAATAGTAGCAATGGGTAATTCACTGCTAGTATTGCAAATTGTTTATATTGTAAACATCAGTATTTGATTAGTCAGCACTGAGTATTCATTGATATTAATTTGTTATTTTCAATATTTTTTCAAGGTCAGTGTCATTTATACATATCTGGTTGGGGTTAATTTGGTTTTATCCCATTAAATTAAATGGTTTACCAACATATTTGTTCTTTGCCTTGTTGGTGCTTGGGTTGTATGAAAACAACTGAATACTATGTTATTCACATATTTTCTGGTAGATTTCATTTCCAGGAGTTGAACAGTGTAATAAGGGATAACTAATTGTTTTTGACTGTTTGGATTATTAAAAATTATCCTTCACTATGTCATTTGATTTTTTTCAGTCTTTGATTATTTTTATGAATTGTCATACCACTGTTCTTAGTGCAGCAAACTAACAGGGCTTAAAATTAGGATTTTTTTTCTCACTAACCCATAGGATGACCAAAATAAAATGTTTACTAATCATACATAAATGTTACTGATCCTGTTAAATTCAAGCAGAAACCAGTTTAGTATCTAATTCAGCTCCTTAACTGTATTTTACCAGCAAGACTCATGAATGAAATACCACACACACTTTCTTATTTCTCCAAGTACTTCAAGCTGAAAGTGAACATCTATTCGAGCATTTAGGGTACATTCTTCATCTCTTCCATTCATTATATTTGCAATCACGCAGTCTCTTGTCATGATCTGTTTCAATGATGCCCATGCACATTGCAAACATTCATACATTTACAGTTGTCTCTGCATAAAGCTTTGAATGTTTTTTAACAATGACATATATTAAAACACATTGTTCAGTATATTTCTGGATTATTCATCAAGTCTGCAAATGCAACTTTTCTGATTGGTCAGTACTAATCAGGAACCCATTAGGAAAGTATGTCAGGCTAGTTCTATACCTACAAAGATTGTTTTGACAATAATCACAATAATTTACTTGATGACTGATTTAACACCCATTTATTTGCACTATGAGCATTTATTGTACTTTTTCAGTTGCACTATGTTGGTTAATACTCAATTTAAAAAATAAACAGATAAGTTAACTAGTAAAAGGATGATGACAACTGTTATGATAGCAACCAATGATTATTTTCACTGTTGCAGTCAATTAGTGGCAGCTGGGTTTAATTAACCAGTAAAGAGAATGTAGTCTCATGATAACTTAAACTGTTATGATAGCAACCAATGGTTATTTTCACTGTTGCAGTCAATTAGTGGCAGCTGGGTTTAATTAACCAGTAAAGAGAATGTAGTCTCATGATAACTTAAACTGTTATGATAGCAACCAATGGTTATTTTCACTGTTGCAGTCAATTAGTGACAGCTGGGTTTAATTAACCAGTAAAGAGAATGTAGTCTCATGATAACTTAAACTGTTATGATAGCAACCAATAGTTATTTTCACTTTTGCAGTCAATTAGTGGCAGCTGGGTTTAATTAACCAGTAAAGAGAATGTAGTCTCATGATAACTTAAACTGTTATGATAGCATCCGATCGATGGTAATTTTCACTGATCTATTCGTTTAGTGACCGATGGGTTTAGTTAACCAGTACAGAAAATGACCACTTAACAGTTATGTTTGCAACTGATAGCAATTTTCACCACTCCAATGGATTAGTGATGGCTTGGTTTTAGTTAAATAGTATGGAAAATGCAGTCTCCATGACCACTTAACTGTTATGATAGCAACCGATGGTAAATTTCACTGCTCCAATCGATTAGTGACTGCTTGTTTTAAGTGGTCCATAGGCATATTCACTATGCATGCCTAATTGGATTAGCATTAATGTCAAGTCTTGCACTACATGTATCTGTCTCAGTGTCAAAGTCAAAGTTACAGATTCTTAGAAAATTCAATTTTTTTTCCACCCACTTACCATTGCCTTTGACTGTTGTAATTCATTTTTGACAAACCTGTATCAAGTGCAATGTACTAATTCTTCGGTCTTGCTTGATTATCTTAAGTATGCTACTCTGTAGCAGTGCAGAATAAGTATTGAATTAGATTTGTGTGGGTTGGATGCTTGTGTTTTTCAATATTATAATGTTTAGGCAAAATGGAAGATTTTTTCAGACATATGTTTCTTTGAAAACTTTTAGCATTCTTTTAAAGTATATATCAACATAGTTTTACCTTAATGACTACTGACATTTTATTTCAAGATAAGACCACTTTAAATCACTTAATTTGGAATATATTTAGAGGTGGAGATTAAAATGTTACTTTATCTTTCATGGTTTAGCCCTATTCCTATTGTCATTCTAGTTTGGAATTATAAATAATTTCCAATAAATGTCTTTGTACAAGAATTCTAATAAGCTAGTATTCTCTAGGGAAAATAAATTACTTTAAATTGAATTTTTAAAAAAATTCAACAGAAACTGGTCACAACATAAACACATTTGAGCTCCAAAGGCTAAAAGCAAAACTGGCCAAAATCACTAAATAATGTGTTTTAAGCCTAACTAAAATGCAAAACAGATCACCTGATAGGGTCATGTGATCATTTCTAGTGGTGTATTGATCATTTCTAGTGGTGTAGAAACATTACATGCTGATTATCACATTCGATATGTATGTCTTTGACTCTACTAAATGAATCTTACTATAGGATTCAATAATAAAAAAAATATAAAAAAGTTGTTTACTACAGACTTGAAACTGGCACTTAATCTAGGTCACCAGAATATACAATGTTTCTACTAATGCTTGTTTATCAGTTATAACAGAACTGACCTGAACTTTCTGGAAAAATGTCAAATCTAGTGAATAAAATTATCAATACAATAACATGTAATGAAATAAAAATTAAAGAAAAAAATTTAAAACTGACACAAGCAGTTAAATTATATGTACATAACAAAATAAAAAAGTGAGAATTGAGTCAACAAAGTCTCATAGACCTAATAATGTATGTGCAGCACAGACAGTATGTATGTGCATAACATTAGCCAGCTTGTTCAGAAAAACCCTGAAGTTGTAGTTACTAACACTCTCATATGAAAAGCCACTCTACAGAAAATTACAACAAAATGAAAAGTAAATAAAATGAGAGCTCTCATTAACACAGTTTACACCCATGACCAATAAGGAAAACTGTTTTCTGGTATAGAAGTGCAGTGTGAGCTTAAAGGAAAGAATGGTCTAAAACTTGGTGTTAATTGTAAGTACAGACTCGTGGCAAGAGACCCTGTTCTGTCAATCACTCGAGTCTTGAGAGAAATTAGGGAAGGTCTGAATTTCAGTAAATCGCTTTCACTTTTTGCTGATATTATATCAGAACAAGAAAAAGTATACAAGTTACCTTGAAAATGTGAGTGGGACCAGGGATTTTTCTGAAATCATTTTTCATGGATGAATGTTTGAAAAAAAAATATTTGATCAGCCAAGTAATAATTTGTAATACACTTTTATATTAAATAAAGCAGTTTTGAAATTATGTACCATCCAAATTCACAACTTGCATTCATTCTTAATATAACAGCTACCATGACAGCTACCTATAGAATACAATTATCAGGTTATGTACAATAGACATTTTACACACAGATCAAACATTTACTTTACATTTAAAACATTTTCTACAGACCACCTCCATCAATTCTTTATGCCTGTCTTGTTGGAAGCTCGATCCAGCAATTATTTTGATTATGTGTGCTGCATGTCAGTTCATATGTATTTATGTCTATGTCCAAACTTGACCTAAGTGCTATAGGTTTTTAATTAGCTAAATGCTTATAGTTGCAGATGGTATCAACCTGGATCTGCCAACTGAAAACTCACCAGCAGATGGAGTGGGGGTGTGTCTTGCAGCATTCTGTCCATTTAAAATCATGGGTCAACCATTGATCTGGTGTTGCTTTATTTTATGGGAGAAGTGGATCTTCTAAATCTGCAGTTGGTTTTGCAGGAGAGAATTCTTTATTGTCTCAGATGGGTCTTTGAAAGTATAAGAAATCCATTAAATTAGAAAATGTTGATAGAGCATTTTTTTCCATGAATAAAATAAAAAACTGGTGGGTTGTTTTGGACAGGAGTGACATCAGATACAGGTAACACTTTATATTTTAAGAGTTATATTTTTTGGCTGAGCTTGTAATTTTTCTGTTTCAGCTTTTGTCCTAGTGGCAGTATCTGACCAAGAACCTTCTTCAGAGAGAAAAGTCAATGTGACAGATGTAAAGCTATCAAAGAATTCCAGAATCAGAAGTTGGATACCACAATTTTTTAAACGTAAACCAAAAACTAGAACAAGGTCACATTCTGTTTGTATTGAAAAGAGAGATTCTGAAGAAAGAAACATCAAACTTGCAAGGAGACCCAATTCTCTCTCAGTTGTTTCTATTCCTTCATTAGATCCTAGTCACATCAGCCACCCTGATAGTAATATTAACCAATACAATAACTTTTCAGGGGTGAATTTGGTTCAAGACAGAAAATCACCATGTGAGACATCTCCACAACCATTCCAGCCAGGGTTTTATACCCCAGGAATTGCATATGATTTTCTGCAAAGGAGCAAGTCATTAGAAGTTTTACATTTGGCAGCAAATGAAAACTGGGATTTACATAAAACATCTGCATCTGACAGTGAAAAGGAGGAGTCCCCAATTCAGGAGGAGATACCTCAGAGACTTGAGGCTATACTAGAGTCCCTAAAAAACGAAGACTTGTTACAAGAAATTACAATAGTTGAAAATAAAGAGACTTCGAAGCCAATGATTACTCCTAGAGGGAAGAGTATGGAAAACATGTCCACAAAGGGAGACAATTTGAAAAAAGTAGCAGCGTTACTTCAGGCAGCTATCAGTGAAGGTGATCAGATGAAAGCTCAGCTCTATGCAGCAAATTTAGCAGCTAAAATGGCCAAAGTTACCATTACCATAGAATCTGAAGAACCTCAGGCCAAAGTTAAGGAATTTAGGTAACGTTTAATTACCATATATAGGGAAACTTCAAGGGTGTTGAATTATCACATATACATGATTTTTAAGAATTCAGTGCATTTAATTTGTCTCAAATTTGCAATATTGTGCTACTGATTTTAATTTCCAGATTTCTGATGTATGTGTGATTTTAACTGAACTATTAAGGTTGCAAAAATAAATCTTGCTGCCCGATTTTAGACAAGTTATTTGCATTAGTTTTATGAATCTAGTTTTAGCAGTGTCAAGTACATTTAATGATACATACATATTTTCTGAATTTTTCTTGGTTTGCAAATGTCAGTTAGTGGAGAATTGTAAGAGATTGTTGGCTTCAGTTGTACTATTCCAATATGCTTGTAAACTGATGATAGGGGAAGGGAAATAATGTCTAATATACATTGAGATATTGCCTATTCAGATTACAGATAATGTCATTCAGCTGAGGATTGCATGTGGTCGGTGATTTGTTATCATGCCTATAGACTTTGTAAATGTAGTATTCATGGACACAAGGAAAAGATAGAATAAGTAAAAATGTCATGCTTACAAATAAAATTAATAATGGAGAAGTAGATTTGCTTGGAAAGGTAAAGAAAAGTTTAGGACAATAGTATAAAGTACTTTTCATTCTAGTGATTTCTGTTTTAGACAATGAATTTAAAAATAGAGTTTGGTTTGCAATATCCATTCATTGTCCTCCTGCTTTATCAGGAATATTGAGTTACCATCATCCATCCTTCCATCTATCTATAACTCTTGTCTGCCTAAACTACTTGATATAAATTGACCAAATTTTGGTGTAGATAGGTTGTCCATAACACAGACAGTGCAAGAGAGGCCCATGGGAAGGTTTCACAGGTCAAATACACTCAACTTGTTATTAAAGTGACACATTTTGATATTTTAAACAGCCAGAGGTCAGTGTTTTAAACAGCCAGAGGTCAGTGCTGGGTTGCATGAATGACTTAGTTTTTTATATTAAGTTTACTTTACTAGTTAAAAACCAGAAGAATTTGTGCAGTGGTTTTTCCTCTACAGATGGTCATATTGACCAAAAGACTTCTTGGGATGTCTAGTTGGTCCTGAATGAAATGGTGCAGTCTGAAATCTGGTATGACAACGGTCTTGAAAATCTTGTTATCACTTTCTTGCAGTGATTGATGGCATTCACACAAGTTTTATGTTAAAACACATCTTGCTGTTGGTTCAGATTGAAAATCTTGTTATCGCTTTCTTGCAGTGATTGATGGCATTCACACAAGTTTTATGTTAAAACACATCTTGCTGTATGTAGTTGGTTCAGATTGAAAATTGTGCAGGTGATAACTCCGTTGTATCTGTATTTTGTAAATTAGCTTCAAACGCCAACTACTAGTCACTGGATACAGACGAGCCACCAAACAACTGGGTACTACACTTCAAAACATGCCTAATCAAGGTGTAGCATTAGGAATAGGTGTCCCTCTTCCACTACATTATCTGTTTATTTAATCATAGTATAGGAAAGTCTACATTCTTCTTTTCACTGACATTTTGCCCAAGTCCAGGTGTTCCAATGACACTAAGATTCTTCTTTGCTTAGGAAAGTTGTCTGGGGCAATGCCAGACTGGACATGCTATTTCCTCACTTTTCAATGGTCAGAAAAGTTGCACAACAGCCAAGCAATTGTCAAGAATCAGCAAGACAAAATAAAATGGTCAGTTTCCCTTGTTAATTTGAGACATTTAATATCTGTCTTGAGCTATAAGGTTCATTCATCTGCCTGGTCAGTGACCCCCACCCCATGATGCCAAAGCTTGACAAGTAGGTATTTTTTTTTATTCTTTTGCTTGAGCTTTGATTAAATCTTTAGAGTTTAAGAGCAGCCATGTTATCAGTTAGGTTATGTTTTTCCATTGGAAGTTTGTACATTCTATTACCTTATAGGTCAAATGAAAAATCAATAGGGATTTGATAAGCAAATAATTCACTCCTGTTCAATATCAGTCTGGGAAACCTGGTGAGAAATTTCAGTTGTGTTGTTGATACCAGGTATATTTTGAGAAGAATTATGTAACACAAAATATTCATTAGAATTACGAAAGATCTCATTAGCATGTTAGAATAATATATTACGTTAGGACTAATGTGAACTTGTTCAGAAATATTCTGGATTGCATTATTTTATAGTGGTATATCAGAAAATTTCAAGACTATATGAACTAATTTGGAAAAATCTGTATCTTTGGACTTGTGATAGGACATTTAGGTTTATTTGAAATTCAACTTGAAATATAAGTATCTCATAAATTTTCATTTTGTTTAGTACGGAAATAAATAACTCATTGATTTTACTTAAATAGTTGGTTCAATTCTTTCTGTTAAATATTTTTAGGCTTAGAGTCATTACACAATCAAGACAAATTTGTAAGGGAATTCCTTCTGCATGGCCCAGAACCCCAATGTCAGATTCAGGATGGGAGGAGGTTTTTTAGAGTCAGAAGTACTTTTCCATTAAAGGCCCCAAGTGGTCTAAAGCGTTTACCATTATGGATCACTGCCATCTCACCTCTGCATGAGTTTGTGTCCAGACTTGGCTAACGTGGGTAAGTGAGAAAGCCTGCCAGTAGCTTCTCGTGGATTGGTGGTTCTTCCCTGGGTTTTCCAGGGTTCTTCCTCCACCATTAAAACTGTCCACAATGTATAGCCTATCTTGTGCTGAAAAATGGTGTTAAACCCAACAACAGCAACAACAACTACTTTTCCATTAGACACATGAAGACAGTCTATTCCACATCAACAATTTAAAAATGAAAGCCATGTTCTTCATCTTATAGTGTATGTCAAAGGACATTGCATCATGGTCTCCTCAGACAACATGACATAGATTAGACAACAAGGAAGTATATGTGTTCCATTTCTCAGTGTGGAAGACTGGAACATACTGTGCAAGACCATACACCATATTCCAAGGAAGAAAAACAGTCTTGCAGACAGTCTGTCCAGAACAGGCAAGGTAGTCCTAATGGATTGGTCTCTGCGTAAAGTAGTTGCAGAGTCTCGGATCGGAGAAATTTGGTGGACTTGTGTGCAACAACACTCAACAACATGTACCCATTTTCTGTCTCCCTAGTCCCAGACAAAATAGACTGGGTAATGGATATGTTCAGCTTGAACTGGGATCAAATTGTTTGTTTAGGTATTCCCACCATTCAGATTGATTCCAAAAGTACTACACAAGATAATGATATCCACAGCATGAATTATCCTGATTGCACCTGTGACCTCAAAGGTTGTAGTTTAATGATCTTAGCCTATTGATTGACTAACCAAGGGTATTACCTCAGTCTTACAATCATTTTTCACAACATAGAGATACTCTGATTCACAACAAACATTCTCCACCTTGGCTTGGCTAATCTAATGTTCTCCACCTTGGCTTGGCTAATCTAATGCAGTTGATTCACAGAGAAAAAAAAATTTCAAGCAAAGTTACTGACTGCAAAAGTATGTCTTGTTGACATTCTACATCTAAAAACTATGATGAAAAGTGGAAAATCTTCTGTGATTGGCCTACTAGGAATTTCAAGCAAAGTTACTGACTGCATAAGTATGTCTTGTTGACATTCTACATCTAAAGACTGATGAAAAGTGGAAAATCTTCTGTGATTGACCTACTAGGAATTTCAAGCAAAGTTACTGACTGCATTAGTATGTCTTGTTGACATTCTACATCTAAAGACTATGATGAAAAGTGGAAAATCTTCTGTGATTGACCTACTAGGAATTTCAAGCAAAGTTACTGACTGCATAAGTATGTCTTGTTGACATTCTACATCTAAAGACTATGATGAAAAGTGGAAAATCTTCTGTGATTGACCTACTAGGAATTTCAAGCAAAGTTACTGACTGCAAAAGGATGTCTTGTTGACATTCTACATCTAAAGACTATGATGAAAAGTGGAAAATCTTCTGTTATTGGCCTACTAGGAATTTCAAGCAAAGTTACTGACTGCATAAGTATGTCTTGTTGACATTCTACATCTAAAGACTGATGAAAAGAGGAAAATCTTCTGTGATTGGCCTACTAAGAATTTCAAGCAAAGTTACTGACTGCATAGTTATGTCTTGTTAACATTCTACATCTAAAGACTGATGAAAAGTGGAAAATCTTCTGTGATTGGCTTACTAGGAATTTCAAGTAATATTACTGACTGCATAAGTATGTCTTGTTGACATTCTACATCTAAAGACTGATGAAAAGTGGAAAATCTTCTGTGATTGGCCTACTAGGAATTTCAAGCAAAGTTACTGACTACATAAGTATGTCTTGTTGACATTCTACATCTAAAGACTGATGAAAAGTGGAAAATCTTCTGTGATTCGCCTACTAGGAATTTCAAGCAAAGTTACTGACTACATAAGTATGTCTTGTTGACATTCTACATCTAAAGACTGATGAAAAGTGGAAAATCTTCTGTGATTCGCCTACTAGAAAATATGTTAATCCTAACCAACCTTCTCTTGCTGCAATGTATGATTTTGTTCTCTTTCTCTTTTAAGGGAAATCCTCAGCAATTAAAAGTTATTGGGCCATTAACCATCCATTTCCAAAACGCTTAAATTTTCCAAAGTTCAGTTCATTGGTTTAGATTATTAATGAGCAAATTTTTTAAAGTACTTTGAGCTACATGTCTCGCTTGGATGGAACCTTTTGTGTGGACGCAGACAAAAACTTCTTAATCTCTGAGTGAGGTTCTTTTGAAATTCTTGCATTTAAAACCAGAAGAAGCAAGCTACATTCTTTATCAAACAAGAATTACAATTTTCTTTCATTGTTTCACTGTTATGACAGCCTGAATTCCTTGCAAAGAATCAAACCATCATTATTTATATCCCCATTAGAAATCCCCAGTCTCTGTCACATCTGTGATGTCAATGATTGATAGAGACTTCTTTGACCAGTTGATACACTTAGATTTGGCTTAGTAACTGCTAAAAGGAGAAGGAAAGGTAGGAAAAGACTTGTTCTTCACTCTAGGGGCTTAGCTAATATTTCAATTTTAATATCTAAATGTATTTCTCTCACCATCAAGAGAGCATGTGCATCTCTCACAAAGAGTTTTTTTTTTATCGTTTATGAGAATAAAACCATACAAAGTCCAAGCTATCTTTGCTTTATAGTCATACTTAAATCATTCATCTTTAGGGGTATTGTGTAGGCTGCAATTTGGCAATTGCACACAACCTTATCTTTCTCCCTTTTGCCTTTAGCAAACAAGATTCAGGATATATTTTCTCTTCATCCTATAGTTACTACACAATCAACAATCCAGATTACTGTTAAATAACAGCAGTTGAATGACTGGGTTACAAAGCAATTTTTTTTTGTCCTCATAAGAAACCATTTTTACTGCCAAAGATTAATAACAGTGACAGGTAAGGTATTTACTGATATTAAAATATAGTGAGTAGAATCAATTATAATTATGTCATATTTATTTGTCTCTATTGAATGCCCTGCCTCCATCATGCTCTGTTGGCCTTCATTAGCCAAACGGCCTAGAGTAGAATGAGGACATACTGTATCACTCGGGTTGATGCATCTAGCATGAATTAGGTAATTTCATAAAAAAAAGATTAAACTTAAAAATAATGACAATCAGGTATTTAATAATTAAATATTTGGATATATCAGTGTTTTCTTAACTTGTTATATTTTCATTGATTGTTTTTTTGTATTTCACAAATATATAGCACCACATTAATTATTAATAGTGTATATCAGTCTTTATTCTTGCAATGTAAAATAGTTCTTCGTATGTTAAAAAGTTGCTAACCTAAAAAAGCTACCATGAATGACATTTTCAAAATGTTGATATGGCTGCTTATCCAGAATGGATGGTCATATTGACATAGAGTTTTCACTTAAAAAAAAATTTAATAATATATGTACCCATGCTCTTGCACCATCTCAGATAATTGGTTATTACTATTCCATTTTAGTTCATGATATTGACATTGGGTTTTCACCAAAATACTTCTTGCAGTATGTACTTCAATGGTTTGAATGAAAATGATGCATATTTGACCATGAACTTATATGCACTGACATTGGGGTTAAGTCAAAGGTCATTGCTTGAATTTTTATACCTTATTGTAAATAGGATTCTTAGGAACACATTCACATATACACATAAATTTGGATCAGACTGTTTGCAATAAGCAAGTTTACAATCAGAATTCTGACATTGATTACAAGGTCAAAGGTCATTGGCTTAGACTTTTAGCTATACTGGCTTGTGATTTTGATAACACAAACAAATGTGAAAAGATTTTTATCAAAGCCAAACAGAATTTTGTACTGCACTTACAGGTATCTTGCAAATGTGTTAATTTCAACATGCCACAAAATATTTTTATTACAAAATTTTGTGTTGGAGTTTAGCAAGAATACTTTGCAGCTAGAAGTAATAAAAGGAAAGAAGAATTTAATTTGTTTGGGGTTTCAGAAATACTTATCATCCAGTAGTGTCAGATGCCTTCATGAGACTGAATAATTACAGGGTAGTTACTTTTGTCAATGTATTGCAGTTAGGACTTAGGAAACAATAGTTATTACTTCCCCTTGTCATGCTAAGTAATATGTATTTGCTTAGAGATTGTATGCATGGGTAATGGTTGGGATCTCAAAGTTTCCAATTTATGAACAATGCACAGGACCTCAGATGGTGAAGACATATAAGGGCAGCCTGACCTAGTGGCAGTGTTGGTTTATAATGAAAGTAAACATAGTATGCATTATTTTGGAGATAAGAACTGTGAATTGAATTCTATCGAAATGTGTGAAAATAAGGTAGTGCCAGTTTGATCTCAGCCATATCTGTTTTAAGGAAATTTACTTTAAATTAATTTTAAAAAAAATCCAATATTTTGTTCTAAGATTTCATTGTGAAAATTCACATGCCCAACTTGAAATGGCATTTGAATTTTCCAGTCACTTGCCCATCTGTGTGAGCATTGATTCTGGGACAACTGGTGTTAATAACACAAAAAAGGATGTTCAGTCTAACTATTGCTGACTCTTCAGGTAGAGTAAAACATTTCTACTATAATATTTTTTAACCGATTTGTTTTGATGTTATTATTATGACTTTATTTAAAGAGGGTAACTCAATTAGCTAAGAACTAATCTACCTTGAGGCCGTCATTCAAAGGAATTTACTTATTTTTTGCTGCATCTCTGCAGCCACTGGATATGCAGGGTTTGGAAAAAGGAAATAGAGTGGGCATTTCTAATCTTAACTGGAATAATCTAGAGCAAAGTTCCAGAGTATTGGAAACTTTTTGTAATTAATTCCTTATTTGGTTTGGGAATTTTGTAATGTTTGGTAGACATTGATCACACGTGGGGAGTATTTCCAGGTAGCTTATACTTGAATAGGTCTTTAATAGGTAATATTTTTAACTTACCAGCAAAAATTTTCCTTGCTTTCTTTCTGGATTGATATGAACTCAAAAGATAATTTTTGGAGATGTGCCAGCTTTGCTAAGTTTTTATCATTTGAATTACCCCATACTGTATTACAGTAGTTTAAATAGGGTTGTATGTAACTGTTAAAAAATAGTTTTCTCTGCCTTTCTGGGAGAAAGTGTCTTATCCTACTGAGAAGCCATAAACTTGTCATAAACTTAACCACCATGCCATTGCATGTGCACCAGTTTTCCAGTTTGACTTTTTTACTGATATGTTTGATATGTTCAGTCCATGATAGGTTATTATCTACCAAAACACCAAGTAGACTATTGTGATATACCATTTGCGACCTTTTATCCTTCCATGTCAGACATAGTTCATCACTATCAAGTTTTGTTCTTTTTTTTTCCATGTTGAGATAAGTAATATTTTAGTTTTACCAGTATTAACCACCATGCCATTGCATGTGCACCAGTTGTCCAGTTTGTTTAGGGCATTCTGTAGAGAAATCTTGAGTTCATGCTTTGTGTTTTGGATGTTTGATAATGTTGTGCCATCTGCATAGAGATCTATAGATGATATTGAGTCCTTTAGTACAAGTGGTAGGTCATTAATAAATAAAATAAACAGTAATGGACCCAGAATTGAGCCTTGTGGTACTCGACATCTAATCCTTCCAGGTTCAGACAGAACATTATATAAATATCTTGTATTTTCTCACTTAAGTATGAAGTAAACCATCTAACTGTGCTTTCATCACATTGGTAGATTTTCATTTTTTCAAAAGAATTTCATGATCCACCATGTCAAAAGCTTTCCTGAAATCTACAAATACAGATACTATTATTCTGCCTTGGTCAAGTGCTTGAAGCATTTATCAGTTAGGAAGATCAAGGCAGTCTCACATGAATATTTCTGTCTAAAGACTGATTGATTAAGGTGTAACAGCAAGTGTTTGCTTAAATATGATATGAATGAGTCATGGACATGCTTTTCAATCAATTTTGACAAGTTTGGTAGTATTGAGATTGGCCGGTAGTTATCAGCATCATCCTTAGGACCAGATTTGTGAATAGGAGTTACTTTTGCAGTTTTGATAGAGTTTATTCAGCTCTTATTTCTTATTCATCAGTATAAATGACTGCTTTTTAGAGGGAGATCTGACTGGTTTTAATTTGTTGTTGCTTACATTTGGTTTTAGAATGGTCACAGATTAAGTTCTGGAAAACAACCTTTAACGTGATTGGATTTATGTCATTAACACTTTTATTCTATGGTAATTACTTGAGCAAGAGTTTATTTCTGGTGATTACTAATCTGCATTACTTGTATGACAGGGCAAGTAAATTTTGAGCATTTTTAAAAAAATCCTTTTTATGGACTTGCACGGACATTTCACAGTAAGTTGTTGCAGATGACATTAAAGTGGATTACATCAGCAAGAGCTCTCTCCACCCCATCAAAAGAATGATTGCAGCATCTTGATGATTGATTTTATATTGTAGGTATAGATCTAATATGTGATAATATATTTGAAGGGAATGCAGTAATTTACATTTAAATTGGTGGCTTAGTGGTTAGAGCATCTGCCTCAGATGCGGGAGGTTGTGTAAGAGCTTAGTGTTAAAACTGGTCGGCCTCTTGTCAGGACTGGGTGGGACATCATGCTACATGTCTGCGGCATGATACCCCAGAGGTAGATATCACTATGAACTGACACAATGCAGACATCATAGCGATATGACTGAAAAATTTTTAAAGCTACATTAAAAAAATCCAAATCACACACACACACACACACACACTTAAATTATTACTTGGTAGGATATATTGCCTAATCATTGATTATTATTATTAATTATTAATTATAATTATTATTATTAATGCTTTTATTTCTGAATTCAGTATCAAAGTGTTTATTGAAGATAAGGAGACATCAGGTGGCAGTATCAGCCTCAGGGTCAAGGCCACTGACACAATCAGAGATCTGAAAAACAAGGTAAGTTGTTAATTTAAATGTTTAAATGCTTTAACATATTTTCAACATCCGTTGTTGAGATATTATCATTGAAGAACTAGTGTGACCATTGTTTCTCTGTACAGTTGTCAATGTTGCTTTTATTGTTGCTGTGTTTTTGCCCTGAAGGAAATGAATGAGCAACTTTAGATGTGTCAGTTTCCTATGAACATGGAAAACCTAGGATATATTTTTTGGATATATAGAAAAATCAAGTAAATAAGATAAGAAAATTTAAGATGAAGAATAAATCTGTAAGGCAGAAGGACACGTGAAGCAACGATGAATTAAAGGCAGTGATGATTGAAATGTTAAAGAAATATTATCTTTGAGTAGAACATATGGCAAGATGTGCATGGGACAATTACTTTGCATTGGGATGTTAAATATGTGGCTTGTCTGAACCATGAAGTCAGAAGTAGTGACTATTTTTGATAGGCATGATGAAAGATCATTGATCACTGTGCTTGACATGTGATTTATTACATATATATTATCATGTACCTCACACATCGGGAGCTGTGACAATAATAATGAAAATCATTTGTTGACAGCTTTTATGCAAAGGATTCTGTTTGATAACAACTTGTCCACTGAGGAAAGTTTCACTTTGTCCCGTGATCAGTGGTCATCCCCTTGGGGAAAATGCCTCTGATAATGAGTAAAAATCCACAGCTTTGAGGAAAGATTAGGGAACCTAAAGGGTGGGTTGGTGTGGTTTTGTTGTCACATGCTACATCTACATATTTTGATGATCTTTGTTGTCTGTAGATGCTGCTGAAACACATGTTTCCTATAGAGATACAGAAATGGATTATTGGTAAGCGGTTGGTAGATGATAAGGAAACCCTAGCCAAGTGTAAAGTAACGACTGAGGGTCACTCTGTGTACTTGTATTTAGTATCAGCCAGATCAGTTGGACTGACCAAGGATGACTTTCAGAACAGGATGGCACGACTCCTGAAGGAAGGTAAATACCCATTAAAATGTTATATTAAATTTCTAGCTAGCCTGACTGTGAAACTGTGTTTATGAACATACGCATGTTATTTCTCTGGAGGCAATATTTCATATCCAGTTTTGATCATTCTTGAAATGTTGGCCTTTAGCATCAAAATATTTTGAAAATTTGATAATGAGCAAGATCAATGCATATTAAGAAGGCGCTCATGCATCTGATTGGCTGGGCTTCTTACTACTCAGGAGGCCATATTTCTCCTTTGAGTATATCCCCTGATTGAATTGACATCAGAAATAAAATCCTGCTTTGTCTCCAATCCAGTCCTTTTAAAAGACGAAATTTCATTATTTCCATCTATATCATTTAGACTAAGATCAGTAATTATTAATTATCTCCCCTTGTCACCACTAAGTGTTATCAGTTTTTAAGTTTCTGTTTTGTACACAACATTGTATGGATTCAGCCTCTTGTTAATCCAAGCCATTGTGTGTGAAATTCACACCATCCATTCAAAATTTAAAATTTTTGGACTAGTACTTTATAAACAGGTAGTATACTTTATCTTTTTAATTTGGTGGATATTTTGTGAAATTTTTCACTTTCTCAAAATTGGTCTTTCTATACAACATAATATAACCTGCTATCTTTAATGCTTTTTTGACTTGTAGTTGTGTGTGCATGATGTCTTTAGTTTGCACACTGTCAGGATACATGGGTGTCAAAGTGACAATTTCCCAAGGGACCTGGGCCCACCTTTCATTTAAAATGTTTGAGACATTTGAACTTGTGGCTGGTTTGCTTGTCACTGAAGCCTCATATGCAGCTCTTTTTGTGGCAGCCTGCTGACAAAACATCTAGTCTTGGCTTATCATTGTCCATGATGTTGCCAGTAAAGCTGCTTCACCTGCACAAGGATGTTGCTTTGGAAACTTTACGGTTTTACAGGCTATTCCTTTTGGGACAAAATCCATCGAAAGAGAACTCATTTTCTCTGTGGCATCTCAAGACCTGAAAGACTGATAACACCAGATTTTTACATCCACTTCTGGCCTGTAAAAACTGGTCAGAAAGAGTATTCATTCCGATGACCCTTAGTGATGTCAGCAAAGCTTTTTGGAAAGACACAAGCCCAATTTGGATCTCCCTCTCATCAGCATACATGCTGACATTATGCTTTTGGCATAATCATTATGTTTTATTTCAACAAATTACTTTTTTGCTATGATTATGCCTTTTTGCTACATTACAAATAAAAAAGTAATAAAATGTTGTTTTTGTCATTTTTATTATTGAGCAATGTTATTAACCCTTTGTTTCCCTCAATGAGTGTATGGCTTTTTAGCCCTTTGATACGCATGTAGCAAAGTTACACAGTGCAGTCTTCTACACATAGGCCTGTTAAGCATGGAAGTGTATGTTACGCTTAACAGCAATTTTAACCATTTTGCGTTTTTGGTACACATATATTATGTATGAAAAGATTTAAGAGTAAAATACGGTCATAATAGCTGTATAATTATTTTTCACAAAATAATTTTGTATCTGCTTTAAAATCTTGAGAGAACTCATTCACTATCAAATCACTGAAGCCGTGTGAAAGACTGACAAAGAAGTGGATGTAAATATGGTGGTGTTAGTCTTTCAGGTCTCGAGATGAAACAGGAAATGAGTCCTCTTCCAATGGATTTTGTCCCAAAAGGAGTAGCCTGTACTTCAGAAAACCGTAGCGGGAATTTCACATACTCGAAATTTACAAGTTCTTTGTCAGTGTCTAAATCACTAAATCAGCTGAATTTGATAATTTATAAAATCTAATTGCTTCCTACATCAGTACCAGAGCCTATACCTAAGTTATTGAAGCTTTCATAGTTGGGATTGTACTCAAGCAAGTACGGAATGATATCAGAGACCGCCATTTTGTTGAATGGAGAATATGACATAGTTACAACCTACTTATGTTAAATAGCAGATTTTGACCAGAACTTAAACAGTAACCATGTGATCTGACGTAATGGCATTCTCACCAATGAATGTAGTATCTAAAAGAGGGTTTTCCCCGAAGGTGGTGCTACGAAAAACCCGCTCAAACAAAAGGCATTTATATGGGAATTGGGTAAAATGCTATAAGACCCCTGTATTGGACTTTGGTAGAGGGCCAAAAGGCACTTGTATGAGGTAAAGGGTTACACAGTTTTAAGCAATGGTATATGACCCATTTCCAAGAAAACGGACAAGTTTCTTCAAAATTGAACTGTGCCTAACAGATTCATTTTATTGATAAGTTAACTAGTGGCACTAGATATTAAGTGAAATGCTTTATGGTGTGAGTTGTAGATGTTATAATAATAGTATAAGAGTACATTTTCACATTGTAGATCTATATATAGTTTCCTTATTTTCTATTTATAGCAACTTTATATAACACATTTCCAAGAAAACAGTTGGGTTTCTTTAATTCAAAAACTTGTCTCCCATTTTCATCATATTTTGATAAATAGATTTAAGTAGTTGATCAGTCTATACTTTAAAAAAATGGCACCAGATGTTAAGCAAAACAGGTTTTATCAATGTGACTCATGGATGTTATATGATTAAAAGGTGTTAGATGAGAAGGATCTTATTAAACTTCAAAACGTTTTAAAAAAAGAATATGAGAGTGGTTTACATGTAATACAGCACTCAGATTGATAACACAGTCGTGCTTAGTGCAGAATTTATGGACATGACTTTAGAATCATTTAGCAGTGTTGTATTTAAATGTCAGCATGTTTCGTGTTTGTATTTCTGTGCTAATCCACATGGATTTTGCACACTTGTGAAAAGCTGCTGATTCAGGTTAGTAGCAAAAATATTTGTATATTTTCATAGTTTCCTAGTATTATGGCATGTAATATGTAGATTACACTTTTTTGCTCAGATTATGCTTTTTTGTAACTATATTGAAAATAATGCTTATAACTCTCTTGGGATTGGAATCTATGCTTGAGGCCTCTAGAGTGGAGTAAAGGGACAAAGTTTCTCATTTGCATTATTCCAATAAAGATTGTTTGTCTTACAGAGCCACCCATGCCACCACCAGCTCAACATTCTGCAGAAGGCACAGGAGGTAAAGGTTGTGTAATATTTTCATTAGTGTGACACACTGTTACATCTAGGATCCATTGAATTGGGGTTCTCTGTCCCTCAAAAATCTTGAGAACACACATAATTTCTAAGTGACATAATTGATTGCATTAGGACTGTTCCATTAAAATATACATGGGACCCAGGGAAGGCACTTTGAAAGTGGAGTACTCACCCATTAAATGCAATTTAAATTTAAATTTTTTATCATTTTAATATGGACTCTGTGAAATCAGAGTACCATGGCATATATTTTTTTAAAAAAACTGCCTTCCCTGGGTACCATAATGGAACAGCCGTTAGAAGTAATGGTTACATAAATGCTCCTGATGGATGCCGAGGGGTCAAAATTTGAGGGTTAGATAATTGGTTGCATTAGAAGTAATGGTCACATACATTCTCCTAATGGATGCAAAGGGGTCAAGATTTGTGGGACATAGGCCTAAAAGTTGTGGAAATCTGACAATCCCACACTCAGCAACACTGATGTATTCATTAACAATTGAGTAGTTTTTAAAATATATCTTAGTCATAAAATGCAAGAGTTACACTCGAGAATACATGGCATTACCTTGATAATTGCATAAAGGAATGACTGCACAGCTTTTCCTTGATTTAGATGTTTGCAAAAGTATATTGTTTTCCATTTATATGATAGTTAGTCTACTGTGTCAACAAAGATAAAAATTGCTGTAAAATTGGATACTAGCCTCAAATTTAAATATGAAAGTATAGAAGATAATGCTAAAAATTCTAACAAAGGTAACATAGTCATTTTGATTTCTAATTTTACAAGTTATTGTAATTTTATCTTGCTAAATTTGGGAAATGAAATATTTCAAAGGATTCTGAAGTATTTCTTTTTATGCTTCACCTAAAAAATGTTATAAGGCTTTTTTTGTAGTGTTACCTTTGCCTGTCCATATACAGCAGTTAAGTTTTGGATTTCAGTCAGTTTTTTGGCACTAATAGGTATTTATGATTGAGTAATACAATGTTTAGTGTCTTTTTATTGTCATTATTTTTCAGATTACATATCCATGAAGGGTGTGATAACACCTCAGCTCCCACCCAGTGTGAAGCCTATTCCAGGCAGGCAGCATTCCTTCCCTTCTCCTGCACCAGCTCCAGTCTCTGTTCATTCGGCAGTGGGCAGACAGGTATACATAAACATACATTTTAAAGATTCATATCATTCCAAGCCTACCCATTGTTCATAGGGTTAGAGTGGTTGCCATTGTGTTAAACTAGTAAGAGTACTTGACTCGAATAGATAAGACTCCAGTCCATCATGGTTTATCCCTCAGTAGATGTACTAGAGTAAAAGAGGTTCATTATCTTGTTTAAGTGGCCTAGACAATATCCAAATCAATAGATTGTCGATCTTATGTTTGCAGTGCCATTCACAAGGCCATACTGCTTATCCAATGATCTATTTGTCTTCTCACCAGCTTTAGCTAAGGCTTCAGTCAATAACAGCTTACTGGATTTTACTGTTTGTTTCAGGATGTACAGAATAATGTTTGTTTGCTTTTGAAAAATACAGGCATATATTTCGTTTCGTGTCTAGCATAAAAGAAAATGAAAAATCCATGCCCAAACAATGAATACTGCACCAACAGTATTATGTTATCCCCTTATTCAGACAGAGATTTAATCATGCTTTACTTGCATGGGAATGAATGAAGATGGACTTTCATGGAGATGCTCCCAGGGTATGCGATTGTTACGATTTGTGCAATTGGAAAGCAGTGCTGCATGAAAACACTGCAAATTAGTTTCAAGTCACACATAAAGAAAAGTGTACTCAGTGCATTATACAGTTTATTTAGATGTTCACCCTTCAAGTGAATGCTCAGTTTCTCTTGGTCATTACTTCCACCATCATCTAATTTGGTAGACAAATTGTAAACAATTTCTGGCTAGATTCCCCATGCACCCCCACCCTTGAAATACACTCCTACCTTCTCACAGAAATGTCAGATTAATGGTGGGGCTCTCGTGAAGAGCCTGAATGACAGAGGCCACGGCTTGATGGTCTCCAAAAACACCTTATACGTTTGGAACTTTCTGCACCAGGCACCTTATAAAGGAATTACCTTAGAAAGGAATTACGTTTACCACATTGCCAGCAGAAAGATTTTTTTATGCAGTCAGTCAAGGAAATGGCAGATCTTCATGGAATGGTCACTCCATTAGTCCATAGCAGACAACAGGTGACTAACTTCGTGGACTTGTTTGCCACTAAGCTAAACAACAAGCTTCTCTTTTACCTTTCCTATGTACCTTACCAAAGGATCTGGGGTGAGGATCCTTTCAGCTTTAACTGGGTTCATCTGTTTGTTTATGTCTTTCAACCTTTCCAGATGATCCCACAGGTTCTACACAAGGTCAGGCATTCCACTGCTTAGCTTATTTTGATCGTCCCTCAGTAACCCAGCAATCATGGTTCAGCAATCTTGATTTGCTCTTGGATTAAAAAGATTTTAAAGTTGCCAAGTGCATCATTCGTAGATCAATATCATAGGTGTATGATGCCAAACAGAGAATCTTTTATTAATGGCGTAGTAGAAAATACGACAGTCCTAGCTGTCCTTCTGTGAGCACAATGGCTTATTTTCATCTCATTCTTTTTAAAGAGAAACCATGTTTGGTTTGTATTATTAAGAGCAGCATAGCAACCTTTCTTAGAATCATAATTTTCAAAAAGCCATACCTACCATCAGGACAGATTCTCACTTAGCAGACCTAATCAGGTATTTCAAGCTGCAAAGACTCACCTTCAAATGTGTAAATAGAACCTTTTTTGTGTGTGATGGTCTCTTATTAAATTCCCTTTGAACCTTTGGGTTAAGCTTTCTTTAGGAATCTTACCCTTAAGAGATTGTTTTTGCTGACCTTAGCATTTACAAGACGAAGGATTGAGTTTTATGCCCTAATTAATGAGGAGGGCTGTGTCAGGTTCTGTGGAAATTATGAGTAAGTTTATGTTCTTTATAAACCAGCTTCCATTATTTGCTCAACTCCTGATAGAGATTACCAGTATTGGCTGTATCTGTGCTGGTGATGATCAAGATACACTTTTATGTCCAGTTAGGGCTTCATGTTATTTGGCATGCTCTAAAGGAAGACAATTGTAGAAAGAATATTTTCCTCCCCATTATAGGTTTAACTGATATTTCAGCTTACACCAGATCTTGGCAGATTGTATTAACAATCAAGAGAGTTTCCCAGTTCCTTACTGATAAGTACCTATCTCTCATTAAAATTAAAGTCCATGATGTTTAAGCCCATCTAACTCATATCATTATGAAGTCAGCACTCCTGCAGCACTACAGTATTAGATAACATACAAACAAAGATAAGAGTACATAAACAAACACCATAGAATTAAAATAATGATCAGATGCTGAAAATATTTAAGGAAGTAAGCAATGTCTTTATGTCTTTAAGTCTGTCCTTGTAGTTGAAATAGGTGAGTTTTAAGAGTACTCTTGGATTAGATCACTTTGTCCTTTTGTCTAAGATCTATGAACAAATCTCTTCACATTGCTGGAACCTGGTATTTCTTTCTTCTTCATTTACCTTTGCTTTTTAGCCCATCAAAGTGAAAGCATTTTCTCACTAGACTCAATAATTGTTGGTTCCATCACACAGTAATCTCTGTTGTTCATTGAGGGTTAGTATTCCTTGTATTGTTATTTGTTATCACCCGTTGTGGGGTAATCAGCTTCCCAACAGACTGACAAATTCTGCTATGCAATAGTGACAGGTATGGTATTACTGATATTAAAATGCACTTTTCAGTGGGTTAAAACTAATTTTAATGATGCAATATACTTTGACCTTTTTGCTATTGATAGATTCCCTTCTCCTGCCCTATATTAATGTCACACTATACTATGGTTTGTGTCAGGCACTAAAGCACATAGGCAGTGTATGAGTGGAGTGTTCTTGGGGCAATCAAGGTTCTGGATTCATCCTGATTGGAAGAGATATTCTTTTCATATGGTCAGGGTATTTCTGTCCAGAAAAGTACCAGCTATGCAGCTGTAACAAATATATATTACATATCATAAAAATCAGTTTCACTTCCTACCCAAAAGTCACATAATATTATTTTGACAAACAATTGCTTATAATAAGATTACCAGAAAATGTTTACTTTGAATAAGCTTGAAAAATGTCATATATGAGATGAGTTATTATTTTGCCTCAAAATTTTGTGAAAATTATTTTGTGCCAAAGACACTAAAGTAGCAGATTAATATCTCAAGCCTGCCTTGTAGGAAGTTGGACATAGTAGCCATATTTGTTTATGTGTGCATCCATACATCCATCCATAAATCTCTCTGCATGTAAGTACCCAGGAATAATAGTAGTGTTGAAGTTTTTTATAGACTCAATTTTTCAAGTAGAGTTGGCCACTTTGTAGTTTTACTTCATATGTGGATACATTTTGATAGTACCTATTCAGTGTTTTATCTACCCATGCTTCATGCATCAAATACGCATAATTTTTCGATTTGATGCACAAAAGTCAACAATGGTACATAAATTGACGAACTTCAATGTTATCTTTTGCTGATTATCACAAAACAAGATTTGGTCTAAAAGTCATCGCGGGTACGTAAATTGACGCACCCATTTGTTATGTTTTGCTGATTAACACAAAATATAGGTTTGGCCTAACTAATTCATTGGTTAGATTACAACTCGCTCTGACAGAGAAAACACTCACACATTAGTTTCTTATGCTGATTTTATCATAATACATAGGGTTACATCTGAAAGTGTAGCCTGGAGCTGATCTTATGTGACCTGTAACTGTCACATCATTTGTAGCAACAGGATGTTAGAACCATACATCCCCACAGACAAGAAAGAGGCGAAAAATAAACACGTGATTTTAGAGTGATTCTTATCAGGAAATATTATTTTATGCTCGTTCTTGTCTTGCAAAGAAGCAACATTTCCCTTCCATCATTTATATGACTTGTGTTGTTCCAAGATACTATCAGCATGAAATTGGCGTTCAGTATAAAAAAAAAAACTTAAAATAGATCTGAAACCAATGAAATTATCATTTGAACCACGTTTTTACAACCGACTGTCTATAACAGTATTACTATCAAACCAGTGGAGCCTTCATCATCTTAAGATGACATTACGGTTACATGTAAGATTAAACGTAATTTTGTAAAACAATAGTTGAAAACATACAACTGGCTACATTTTCAAAAAGAATTTGAGTGAAGAAGGTGACAGTAAAGATGCCTTTATGTTGTGCCATATATGTACAGAGGTTACAATAAACGTTGATGACCAAATGTGCAAAAAAACAATAACTTTCATACTAGTACACTGAGAAGGCATGCTGGGTTGTCAGAAAACAAACTGTTGATTGAAATCCAAATACTACCAAATTTGTGAATAGTATTTTGTCCAAGTCTCAACATATCTTGATTCCGAGGTCATTTGTACTGCTTATTCTGCTACACTCAGAAATGAACACAATTATGAAACCTAAAATTATTTAGTTCATGTACTCTTACAAATGACCGAAAGTACATCTCTGGATCTTTTTGCCTCTTAATTCAATATAAATATCAATATATTTTCCCACCATGCTTGTCAGTCAAAGCCTTTGAACTTGCCGCCCAGCTATTGCATCATGTTTTTTTGATGTACTCTTATAATGACAACATGTGCATCAATGGGTTTTCCAGCCAACGAATTCTGTAATTCACAGGCACTTGATTCTGGGGATAAACAAATGTGTACACTCACCAGTAATAGCACACATTTTCTCACTAAGCAGGTGACTGAAGCAGAACTGTTTAGTCTTTGAAATTTGATGCCTACCTATTACATGTGTATGAAGGACTCCCGACTTAAAGTGATTTTCTGCATCCCAGAAAAAAAATTGGCATCCAAATATGTGTAATTAAACATTTCAGAGTCCAGTTAACAATACCAGGCAAATTTTAATGCAATGTTACAAACAAGATATAGCAGCAAAAGTGCTACTTATAAATGTGTACATTGACTGTGTGTAAAAGACATCCCTTTTTTAAAATACAAATCTCTTCTTAATTTAATACATGACTTAACAGCTAAAGAAATTGATGCCATTGGCATTTTGAAGAATGCCGCCGTTTAGTATGACCTGTTCAGAGGTACTGGAGAACCTATCAAAATGTTGAGGATAATCTTGTACATGACCTGCAAAATTTGTCATTTGTGACAGCAAAGGCAAATGAAAGTACTGACTTAGCCAACAATAAATGCCTTGTCATACATGCTCAGATTATTTCTGATGATATGAAACCATCAACAAGATTTTTAACTAATATAGAATGTTCAGAAACTTTTAGCCTTATTGGCTTTAGTCACATTATGTTACTATTATTTCCGTTGTGTATTTAAACAATATAATTATTGTTATTTTTAAAAAACTACTCTTTATACTGATCATTGGCTTGAATAGGACTCATAGGTTTGGATTTTGACTCAGTGTTTTGCCTTGATGAGTCAAATGATTGACATGAAGCCATTTGTAGATAAAATAGGCTTGACATTTGAGTTGTCTTGCTTGTCAGAATTTATTCATTATTTGCTGAAAAATTTTTGTTCAGGTTTTTTTTCTAGTACATTGTTGTTAAGGTTTCTGTATTGGAGCATCATAAAGTGAATATTATAGCTCATAGCTGGGTTACTATATCCAAATTTTCAGGATTAATTTTACATTGTTTTCAAATACATACTTGTGCCACATAGGATAGGACATTAGTACCCAACTCACTAAAAGGCAGTCTTGTGAGAAAGCATTTTTTTTACTTGTAACCGACTTGTTGCATGATTATTAATGTGTACATGCTGGATTGTTTTGATTTTTATGTTTTTTCCTGTTACTGATTCTGTTTCATTTTGGTTCCATTTATGATTTCATTTTATTCACAACACAGGGGATAGTTCGGCCTCCAGAACAACAGATTGTGAATGAAAGACCAGTAGTTCTACCCAATGTAGTGCCTTTCCCTGGCCAGCGAATCAACCCCAACAATCCTGTTGTCAACCTTGGCCAAATAGCACCACCAGAACTGGTTCCATCACCTGGAAGAGTACCTGTCATGCATCCATCGGATTATCAAGAGTATGAGATTCAGCCGCAGCAGGTTTTATATTAATTTATTACAAAACTAAATTAATTTAGCATCATTGTGACATATGATTGGATATGGAAGTTGAACTAGTTTTCTGATTAAGCCATTTACAATATAGTTGCCGAAACAAAACTTTTTTGAGTAAATGAATTGTATATGGTCCTATTTTCATCAAAAAGATATGTAAGAAATGATTTAGAAATCCTTCAGAAAAGTGTAAATGCAAGCAAGAAGAAAAACCCACTTGGTAAAATATATGAGAAGGATAGATTTTTCATGTACCTGTCAGAATAAATGGCCAAGCAAAAGATACCACCATAAATGATTAACTTTAAAGATTGTAGTTGAAAAAAGTTTCATGCAGGAAAATTGTATATATATATATATATATATATATATATATATATATATATATATACACACACACACATATCCGTGTCCAGGCTCAGCTAACGTGGGTAAGTGAGAAAGCCTGCCAGTAGCTTCTTGTGGGTTGGTGGTTCTTCCCTGGGTTTTCCAGGGTTCTTCCTCCACCATTAATACTGGCTGCCATGTATAGCTGAAAAATGACGTTAAACCCTATAACAACAACAAAAACATATCTGGTTGATGTCTTTCACTGGCATTATTGTTGTATCTTGTCTTAATTTGTCAACTATTACACTGGTAACATTTCTGCAATTTTCAACCACAGCACTCATTGAATCTGCAGATGAATGTAGTTTAGAAACAAAAACCAATTTCACAAAACAGTTTTCCCATGACAAAAAAGTAATATTTTGAAATATGGTAGTTTTTCATGATGTCAGCATATTTGTAAAATCATAAAAATTATTATTTTCAGTGGTTTGTGAATAATTTGTCCAATTTTCAGTAATTTATCATTTCTAATCAAAACTTCAACTCGTGTGAAACATTTAGACACCACTTGCTGTCTTCAGATCAGTGAGAATTCAGAGATATCATTGTTTTAAAGGAAATATTTCAAAACTCTTCTATGAGTGATTACATTAACTGGCCGGAATTGGTTTGTTATCTTACTAACCAAGTAACAGAAAATTATATATGGAGAGTATCAAACTGTATTTGGCCAGCCAATGGCAAAACCATAGTGAATAATAAGAACAAGCTGGGAACCAGTCCATTTCTGGCTTATATAGAAAAATACGAGTTTTTCAATAGTTTCTCAAAAATGACATCTTAGAATTATGTCAATAAATGGTGTCTAAATTAAAAATGTTCACTTTTCACTTAAAATATAGATTATTAGTTATTGTAAATTTGTTAGTTATTTACAAGTCACTGTGAAACTCGGAGGTTGGGTTGGGTTTGGTTTTCTTTTTTATAGTTTTCAGACTATTTAGTATGGTATGGGTTAACACTGTAAGAAATCATTAATAGCTTGTTCATATCCAATATCACAAAATAACTGTAAATTAGTTTAAAGTATAGGTTGTAACTGTGAATATGTGATCAATGTTCAAAATATTAGAGTAAATGTGTCTTTTATTTAGTAGCTGTATTTGTAAACTCTCTTTTCAATCCTTGATTTAACCCTTACCTGTTGTAAATGAGTACAATGACTGCAAACAGTGGATCAGTTTGCACATCCATGAACTGTTTGCTACTCCGTCAATAAATTCTCTGAAATGCCACTATAAGCCATTAACAGATTAGCTACTCCGTCAATAAATTCTCTGAAATGCCACTATAAGCCATTAACAGATTAATCAAATTTAAAAGAAAGAACTGCTCATTGTTGAAATACAACAGATTAAGGGATAAGGGTTAATGTTTGAAAATGCTCAGTGGAGTTTTTTCAGGATAACACTATTTTGAGTTTTCTTTGTAGTTTTGCTTTTAGTTAAACTCTGACAGAATGAAATGTTTATTCCAAGTCAATCTGAGTGAATATCCTAACATGTCTACACATGTCGACTATGAGTTTAAAGGGTGAGACAAAATGTGCATGCCAATATGCAAATAAGAACCATGTAAAGAATGATTTTTAAAACATGCCTCAATATTTACATTTTTTAAAGAAACTTGTCTGATTGGAAAACCACTTAAAATATACTAAATTTCGTCAGTTTCATTGACCTTTTCATCACCAAGATCTATATGAAGTCCATCCCATTTTATCTCAAGTAAAGATGAAAGATTTGGCAAAGAAAACAATAAACAGAAACATAAGTACTTCATTCATTCATATTATATATATATATATATATATATATATATATATATATATATATATATATATATAATGATTTACTGAAGACCATTTGAAATATTTTTACCTTCAACCTTTTTCCATGGTGACAAATCGAAAATTTTAATAAAGTAGTTCCACAATTGAGAATTTTGATAAAGAACTCAAAAGACACAAATTTGGGCATAGTAACACCTAGGGCACAAGTCAGTTAATTTTATGTCCCTCCCATTTGATTCCTGGTCAATATGAATGATTGGACAAAGAAAAAAAGCACTTACCATTACAGAAACATCAAGATTTCATGTGTATTGACATTTTTTTCATTCTGTACTAATGGAGAGAAATTTTAAATATGTACAAGTCAAGGTTTTTAGTAAAGTGACTAAACAAAACAAATTTGGAGTTGGTAGACAATATAATGTGTGCTTGATGTTGAGGATGAAGAACCCCAATAAAATGAAGGAAAAAAAATCATACAGAGTGACAAAAATACCTCAGGTTTCCACCATGACCCGTTCATGACACTTAAGCTGATTGTAAGAGCCATATGTATAACAGGTTACAGTCAGTGGCTTGCCTAAAAAAGATACCAGTTCACAAGCACAACCCAAATAGAGATATTTCCTTTTTTATCAACAATTACTGCAGTATATATAAAGTCAAATAGTTGACAGATGATATATACTATTTTGAAAGGATTTGTGACTATCTTTAAATTGGCATATTACTTGTGTTCTGAATCTAAAGAAAAAATTAAATCACTATTTTACTTAAATACTTAGAGCACCCTGATAAACTAATTGACTTAGGAATGGTCTTCAAACAGCACTTAAGTAAATTTAGCACATAATACAGCAAAAAGTTTGAATAGTCATTAACTATTATTGTGCTAAAAAAAACTGCTGATTTACAGCCAAATATGAGCCAGGTAAGACATGGTAAAAGTTCTATGAAAGATGCCCAGGAATCATATTGATACTACAAGACAAGGTTAGGATGAAAATCATTCTTCATGTTTATGTGATTGTACTATTTAACAAGGTATCTACGATCACAAATTCATGGTTTCATGGCAGTGTTCATGTAATCCAGAACCATAAAGTTGCTGAGATCCTTAATGATCAAATAAAAAAGCTTTCACAAGGATCCTTGAGATGATGCAAAAGTTCATCAATGCAGGGGCAGGATGTAGACAGATGTGTTCAGCTGCATATTTCCTCCATTAAATCTGATTCATAAGTTAGGTTACATTTCGCTACCAGAATGTATTTTGTGACAAGCGGTAATCAGTTGCAAAAATGCTGACAGTTGATATTTTGATTGGGCTCACATGTATGCATTGTATCCCATAAGTGATAACAAGCACCAGCCTCAAAAATGCAGCATCAAATTGGTGAACTTAAGTTTTGTAACCTCATACAGATTACTTACATCTGTTAGTTTGAGCATTAATGTGTTTGGTTTGGAATAAAGGTCTGCAACACTTCAATTAATATAAACATGCAGTCAGTTAATTATTGATCTGTTATTGTTGAACAGTCCAGAGTCACCAGACCTGCCAGCCCTTATTATTTTGACACATGCCTTAGGGAAATGACACTTAAAATACGGGTTTACAGAATAAATTATGGAATAGAATTGTTTCCAGTAAAACCTGGATAGTGGCTTGTCCATGTTGATTGACTGTGTTGGTCTAGTTAGGGTTGGCAGGTCTGAGTCACTATACCATGAGATGAAAACATTTAAACGAGTGATATGCAGGCATAGTAAGTGTGATGGTAGAATATTGGGGTACCCAATGACTATTTGATGAGCATCATACCAGGACCTGGTAAAAACATTTTGAAATTTACTGTGGTGCTATGAAAAATGAAAGTACCATTTATCATAAACATGGACTTAAATGTCTAAACATTCCCATGAAAAGCTATACGAGTAAGCTGGAAAAGTCCCATGCAGGTTTTGTTATGCTGAAGTTAGATGAGATGGGCAATATTAGCCACTAATGTTGTAATCATGACCAGGACTCATTTGAGATGTTTCTTAAGTGCTTGAAGTTATGTCAGAATGCATCAGACAACAGTTCTTCTCCACAGAAAACATGATTATGGCTAACCATAAAATTGTAGCGTTTTCATGGCCACTCATTGTTGGATCTGCAATTGAAATTTCAGCTCCACAGATGCTAAAGTACATGATCACTGCCACAGTACTGGTAGTATAGATAATTCTAATGGAGCTGCACACAGTTCATGCATTGTACAGTTGTGAATTTACCAAAGTAAATCAAAAATCCCTGTGGCTCATCATGGGATGCATGGGTATGATGGTCATCTGATTATGTAAAGAGCAGCAGCATCAAAAGTGCCGATAAATGTTATCTTCAACAGCATGGAAAAATACATGATGTTTAGGCTGTGGCTGCTGCAGTTTATTAATTATTAAAACTTTTGAGTTCAAACGAGACAAACTAGTCTGTAACATTATGGCAGAAAGCTTTAGAATCACCAGGTGAAGTTGATAACTATATATTATATTATATGATTAGTATATATAATATTCTATACACTTCAAGTACTGGGCTAAACCAGCACATTTAGATGCACATATCAATTTTGGGATTTTTTTCCCCCCCTAATTGTATCCATATGTGTACTTTTCACCAGGGTATTTTCTCCTTGTTGTTCTAGGTAGCTTTACTAATGAAGCAGTGACATCAATGCTGCCAATGTTTTTTTTATAAACCTGCACTTATTGGATTTGCAACAAGGCATTCAGTATGAAGACTTCAATGTGTTGTACAACAGGTGATATTCAATTTGGCATTACAGAAAAGGAAAAGCTCCCATACTTTTACCTTCATGACTTCTTTGCGCAGTCAAACCCCAAATTACCTTTGCATTGTGACATGTTTCAAAACTTTTTCCATTGATCATTGGTCTGATTGGATCAGGGTAAACCTAACTGTTGTTGCATATAATTTTGAGACTGGGATTGGTTGTACTTTACCTTGTTATGTTTTACTCAGAAATTTTATGGTAGTGTTTCAGTCAGCGCCTAGAAGCAAATCTTACACCATTGATTTCTTTTCCAGAATTGACAAAGCTCATATCATAGATGACCTAGATTCAAGCAGGGATAATCTTGCTGTGTATGATATGATGCTTGAACACGAAGAGAATCTTGTGAGAATGTTTTCCTTAGGCTGTCATACAAACACAGATGCTATGTGTCACATGGTACACACATGCATAAAGTGATTTAAGACCACTTTAACATGTTATTCATATTTCATGGCATTGATTCATTTGGTCTTGTAGACTTTCATTGGACCTGTTGTGCTGTTGATTACTGGTAGGATGAATTTTGGAATAGGTTTGTGGAGGTCAACCAAGACCCAAATATTTTCCAACAATTTGACTTGGTGGTGGAAGATTCAGTTATTGAGGCAATTTGGATGTGACAGCTTAAAATGTCACAATAAAGATAATGGTAAAACCAGCCATTTATGGGAATGATGTTGTAAAGCTGCCTGTGAACACCTGGAACTAACTGATCCATATTGTTTTTGCAACTCTTTTCATTGTCTGAGCTAATTTTAGATAATAGTTGACTGCTGCAGTGTCTCAGTAAGTAAGCTATTTTCAGTTGGACTGTTCTTATAAATGAGTATTGGTAGTATATTGTCTTTTACTAGGGATGGCGCTGCCCAGCTTGTACATTTATTAATGTACCAACACGGCCAGGCTGTGCTATTTGCACCCAACCACGTCCCCCTGATTATGAAATTCCAGACGGGTATGTGATGTCAGAGGAAGAACGGAAACGCTTGCAAATCGAAGAACAGTTGGAAAAACAGGCTAGAGAGGTATGTATAACAGAATGATTGAGGAGTAGATTTTGTTATTTTTGTCTAAGTTTAGGCAAATTGTTCATGCACAGTTTTAATTCACCAGTGCAAGGTACAATGGGCTTATGGTATGACCATGTTGGCATCAACATTAGCTTGTGTAGATAAGACTAGAAGGTTTTCTTTTAAGGTTAGAATCTGACAGTATAGGCCTGCAGGCTACAAGGCAAAGAGCTTAATATGACTTTTTAATACTTTCAGTCCTTTTTTTCCTGAGTTTGCAGTTATTGGGGTAAAAGATTTGAGGTTAAGTATACATTTGGGGTTTGCACTATGTAGATGACTTTTAAGATACAGATTTTAGAAAGGTATAATGTATTTAAATTTTATGATTGTGTGTTGTTTACTCTGTCTGGTAGTTTTGATTGCTTTTTATCCTATTGAATAACATCTGCATTTTGTACTGAATTGATTAATGGTAAAGTTTTTGCTTATGGTTTGTTGTATGTAAACAGCAGGTTGAAGTGATATGCAAGGTTTTGATTGTGGCCCAGAAAGAACTGTTGATTTAGATTTATATTTTATGGGTTACTTTTTAAACAATTTTGCCAGCAGGATTGTTTGGAAAAGGGGGTGGGTGGGTGGGTTTGCAGTTATGGTTGAAATGTGCATTTAAAGGTTTCTTATATTCAGTTACAGTTTGTGTTGAAAGGTAGGTTTTGGTTACATGAAGAAATTGTGCTTTTTAATTTTTCTTCTCTGCATCAATTAAACAAAAATCTTTGAACATAGAGCGTTGACCACATCAGCCTGCCAATCTTTGTGTCTCTCCAGTGTACCTAAGTTCAGCTTTGCATTACTTTATATAAGCTTTTCAGTTAATTAACCATTTCATTACTATGGACGGGTTTTTTGGTCATGGGGAAGTAAGTCCATAAACACTATGGACGGCTTTACTAGTCTGGAGCAGTGTTCTTCTGTAATGTTATAGTACCCGATTATATAAATTTTGGGTATATCCAGTATGATGAGGATGATCATTCCTTCCATCAGGACTGAGGAGATCATACTCCATTTGTCTCTGAAAGCTAGTTACTGGTGTCAGTCTCTATTCTCCAGATACCTACCATGTAGAATTCTCAGAATTGGACAAAGATAATAGCAGTGGTAAATATTTGTGCTTTGCTTTTTTATCAGGACTGTTGAGAGTTCAGTCATTGTCAAAGATGGTGAGAAATACTGTAGTGACATTATCTTTGCTTGAGATTGTTTCACTTGCAGACTTCAGAAGGGAAGCACTCATGCTTGGAAGTCAGCATATGAAGATATTAACAGGGCAGCTCACCACACTGGCAAATGTCCTGACTGTACTGGGCAGACTTGATTTGATGAGAAGGGATGTTTTTTATTGGTCATTTTCAGTCTCCCCCACTCCATGGTGCTCTGATTGTTAACCCTTTTTCTCCCCTGCTTTTAAGATGCCATATCAAGGATATGAGAAAGTAGTCTTCAAGTAAATTGTTTCAGCAGTATGATTTACCTCTACTAATTACTCACATTAGCCTCAAAATAAGTGGCAAGATAGGTCATATGCCAGGCACATTCAGTGCCAAATCACTATCAAGTGGAGGCCAGACCCTGCATACCTAGTGGTCTCTCTGTTCATCAATCTTTCTTTGGATTTGCACTATTTTGGTTGTTTGATGATCCATCTTTGTGTAACCAGGTAAAGCTACCAGCTATTCATCTTTGTGTTGGCAGTACTATGTCCATAAGTCAGGCAGCAGCAGTGGACACTCTTATATTCATTTGAAATGGAATTTAGAGACATACCTTCTCTTCATCTATTCTGTTTCTGACAATGTGGATATGTGAGAAAGCTTGCCAGTAACTTCTCGTGGGTTGGTGTTTCTTTCCGGTGATTTCCCAGTTTCTTCCTCCCATTAATACTGGCAGCTATGAATAGCCTATCATGTGCTGAAAAATGGCGTTAAGCACAACAACAACAACAATCATTCAGAAAGTAAGCTATCTAACCAGCAAGATGTTTCTGATTGCTCCTCACTGATGGGAAAGGTCCTGGGTCATTTATGTATGTACTTGAATGAGAGAGATACATTGTCAGAAAGATCCAGATTGCCGTCAA
The DNA here is from genome assembly GCA_016746295.1 of Potamilus streckersoni. Lineage (NCBI taxonomy): Eukaryota > Metazoa > Mollusca > Bivalvia > Unionida > Unionidae > Potamilus > Potamilus streckersoni. The sequence goes on from JAEAOA010000903.1 coordinate 713,937, forward strand.
CCTGTTCTTAAAGTCAAGTTCAAAGGTGTGTAGACACAATTCTTCTTGGCATGCTCTTATCAGAAAATCCCAATATGAGGAGTTGAGTGTTTCAGTTGTGGAAATGGTCTTCTATGCTAGAAGGCTCTCAACTTTGAAAGTGTAAGAAAGAAAGTAGTGTGTTTTTCCATGCTGATGCAGGTACTGTGATTTTATTCCCTTGCAACTGGCCAGTTTTCTTCTCAGACTCTTCAAGGAGAAGTAATTGGCACTAGGATGATTAAGAACTTCCAGTCCATGATTTTCAACACCTTCAGACATGATGGTGGGAGATTGGTTCATGACCAAGAACTAATTGCTGTCTACAGGTAATCAGAAAGTGTTTATTCACTCCAACTTCATGCTAGACCCCTCAAGAAAGGCAAGCTTTCAAGATCCAGTTTGCAGTCTCAAGTGCTATCTGAAATGCACTGAAAAGCATTTAGGGGGACCAACAGACTCCTGTCATTGAAAGAGAAAAAACAACACATATCACTGCTAAGATTGTGGCCTTTAAACTCAAATCATGTGCACAGCATATTCTGAGATCTCATAGGATGAGATATGCCTTTAACTTCAGAGAAGAGAACTCAATTTGGTGGGTTTGTGTTTGGTAGCTGTTGTCCAAACATCCACTAGACCATAATAAGACCAGCACAGCCATGCCATGGGTGTTGGTTTAAAGCTTTTTATGGATTTGCCCGAAATCGTTCGTGTAAACATCATATGATTATTCTCATGCATTTTCTAAGCCTTCATTGTAATTCATGGTAGCAATTATTCCATGGTTGTGCTTTCTTTCATTCAGAAATTGGTGCTATCCTTCACATGACACCCATATCATAATATCCTCTGAAGAGTGGCCAAGGTAGAGGTTGGATTTGCCCATTTTTCTCTTACCTATTCTCTTAGTGCTCATGTGATTGGGTAAAGCATTTAATGGAAATTTTATATTGTTTTGTTTCTCCAAGAATACCTACCATATCACAACCTGCATTGCCTTTTCAAATTTGTGGGCATCATTACTTTCATGTTGCTGAAGCATAACAAAAAACATCTGTATGTGCCTTGCCACATAATGATTATAATGGGAGGTAATTGTAATAGTTTCTTGGAAAAGTTGTGCCCTGTAGATGTTATCTTTATATTCTATCCTGAATTTAGACAGGAAAGACTAATTTTCTTGTCTTTCAAGATTGTAAGGTAGTTGAAGTGGAGTTCCTGGCATTAATGTGATAAAGTATTCATGGAGAAACAGTCTAAGATAAAATAAATTTCCTTTTTATAAAGTAATGTTACCTGTCAATGATGTACCTTTGTGTACATTCTGTGGTACTTATCACATAATTGCTCAAAAATAATCACTGTTCCCATTATTTTAGGCTTAATTGTCTTTGCTTAGTTGTTTGTTGATGATCAGTTTTATAAACTAATGACTCAACAGACAGATGTACATGATGGTTTATTAACCATTGTAGGAATCATGTGATTTACCTATTATAGAGGGTTTTAATTTTTATTACCCCAGTCACCTAAGTCTTATATTTGCCAAAATTCCAGTTCAAACTACCTAGCTGTGTCCCAAAAGACAGATGAATGTGTAAGGTTTGCATAACTCTAAATCTTGATTTAGAAAAGATAATTTAAAAGTAAAATGCCTAGCAAGGTAGTTTTTTTTCTTAAAATGGAACCATTAGATGTTAGTCAAGTGTTATTGGTTAACATTGGTGTACAAGCAAGCTATGATGCTGTTATCTTCGGACAACTCTTGTTTCTTAAAATAAATGTTTACTGTTCTTCTGTAATTTGGCTGGCAGAAAGTATGCCTAACTTAAACTGGTTACAATTTTGTTTAGAAAAGATATTTTTAGCATTGCTTAATGTCTGCTGTTTTGGATTATTGAGAGTTTTTGCGTTTGTGATGTTGATTGGAGACTTCTATCCTTTAGCAGGAAAAGTTCTCTTGCAGACATTAATCCGTCATTGTTTCTTTGATTATCGTTATATTTGTTTCTCTGTAAAAACAAAAAAAAACATGTTTAAGGATCACTCCAACAGAATTCTTGGTATTGTTGGCATTACACCAAATTGTTTGTGTGTAAAATTTCTACATTTGAATTTTGCTAAAGCATTCTGAACTTTGCTGTCACACAATATTGTCTGATTTGGTGAGCATTTTGTATGGTATGTTCTTTTTTTTAGAAAGTATGGTAATCAATTTTATATATTTATCTTTATTAGGCAATCTGATGTTTTAAGGGTGATGCCTAGACCTAAGTTTAATTCTAATTTCATTGATAAAATTAAACAATATTGAGTTTTCTTAGTAGCCTATAATGAGTTGTTGTGTCATTAAAATTTGATGGAATTGTGGTGTTTTTACGGCATGCTTCATTCCTTCTTTCCTTAATCATCCACTTTTAGTAGGGTAATTATTTTTTTATTCAAGGAAAGAAGAGAGAGTGTGTGTGTGTGTGTGTGTGTGTGTGTGTGTGTGAAGTTAGGAGTGAATGGCACATCAGGACAATACTGTTTACATCGAACTGATTAAAAGTTATCTTACAAAATGTAAAGATGAAGAATTTGAAAAGAAAATTTGAGAAGATAAAGCTTTCCAAATAAATATAACCATGTAGTTCTACAAAAGACAAGACAAAAGATGTTAAAATTATATATAGTATAAAAGATACAATGCAAATATAAAATCCTTCAAATATATATTCCAAAACAGGAGGAATATGGATGATAAAAACTAAAATTGTTCATTATAAATATACAGTCCTTTGCATTTATTATTAATTTATGGCCATATTAATTTTTTGGTTGTCATTATTGGTTATTTTACAGAACTTCACCCTCATATATGTGAACTTGTGGACTTTTTATTTTGTCCAGTGCCTATACAGAATAGCATGAAACTTCAAGTTGGCAAAAACATGAATTTTTTATATTTTTTGTGAAGTTGCAGGTACTCTAAGTTGGGGAGGGTTCTTGTCTACAAAGGTTATTCTTTCTCTGTACACTCAGTGTTTTTCCTCTCCTCTCTTTTACAGGCAGAAAACCAGGATAGAAAGAGAGGGAAAGAGAAACACAAACTGTCAGAGAAAGAATTAGACAATTTATTGAAATTTAATGATGCCCTGATAGACATGATGCAGAATCCAAGACAGGAAAATGAAGACCTGCCAGATCCACAAAATGAAGGAAATGGCAATATACATGTACTTGATGATGAAAACATGTATGAAGATCTTTCTGTTGAGGAAGTTGTGAGAAATAATGGACATGAACAAGAATCTCACAAATGATAAATATTTAGTGGTGCTTCATGTTCTAGTTTTGTAGTTGTAAAGTTTGTGTAAAACGTTTATTCTTGTAGGGGACATGTGTTAGAATCTAATTCAGAGGGGCTTCAGATCTTCCTTAAGACACTGATAAGAATAATATTGTTTAAGCTTCAGAACTTCAAATCATATTTTTTTAGAAATATATTAATGTTAGAGAGACCATGTGAACATTAATAACAATTGGATAGAATGCATCAATAATGATAGTATGATAGGAATCATTGGCATATATTTAATAAAATCTAGAACTCGTTGACTCTGAAATACTTTTGTACAAATTGAAACTACTTAATATGTCATGTGGGAGCCAAAAATGGTCCCATTCTTACACTGAACTTCATCATTGTATGTTAATTTCAGAACTTGTCTTCAAAACAGCATTTTATTGTCATAGAGGGTTGCCTCATGTTTACCTTGGGTCCTCTCTTGTTATTTATATGACTTTCCACTTATTAAATAATGATAATGCTGATATATCTGCTAATGACACTAAATTGTAATTTTAAAAAAATAGAAATGCATCTACTGGAAGAATTGTAAGGTAGAATGATGTCAACACAACAACATGGCTATTCATAAACCAAAAACTTCTTGTATATTGCTTGGTAGCCAACAAAAGTTAGCAAATCAGGACTCTCTGAATCATGTTGTCAATGACCATTTATTAAATGCCATAAAATCATAGAAAGTTTCAGGTGTTTATGTGGACAAATCATTGAATTGAACTAAACAAATCTGTAATGTACATTCCAGACTAGCCTCTGTGGTTGCTTTACTGAAAAGTTTTAACAGATATCTTACTGAGAGTGAAAAGACTTAATATAATGCTTATATTACTACCATTCTTGATTATGGTTGACGTTTTGGGGACTTTGCTTAAAGAAACAATGTTACATAAACAGAATATAAAAGATGGCAAAATAGTGTTAAAAAGGTCAATCAATATTACAATTAACAAAGATCTTTGCAAAGAATTTGACAGCTTACCCAATATGACATGGCAGTCCTAGTGTATTTATATCTGTGTGTGTGTGTGTTTGTCAAAACTAAAGTAAAACCATGTCAGTTGCCAGAGTAGCCTAAGGTCATTCCTGAAGGAAAAACTACTTTTAACCAGACCAAATTCTGAATTCTTTTTTTTTTTTAAATCATTCATATAATCAGGTACTCATTAATTAGAAAGTGCCAAACTACAGGAAGTTTAAGGACAAATTTTGTGAAATTATTATGACAAGTTATTTAAATAACAGTAATAATTTCAGCATGCTTTTTCAATTTGCTACTATTGAATCATCGTCTGGTATCTGTCTTGTATAATGTGTGTTGTGTTCATCAGATGGTACAAAGTCATCTAGATGCGGTCTAGATTTTTTAGTGTTTATAATGCATTTGATTTTAAGCTGTGCTGATATAGGCATTACCATGTATGAGGTGAATTTTTGAGTGTGTGTGTGTGTGTGTGTGTGTGTGTGTGTGTGGAGGGGGTAAATGAATGATTAGGTATCTGTTATGGGCTTTTTTTTAGTGTGTATATAATAAAATGACATATAGTGTGAGTAAGTATAAGTGCAAGTATGTATTTAAATGTACTTCAGGAGTAGAAAATGTTCCATGTTTCTCCTTTGAATATGTTCCTCACTCACATTACATTAGGAATATTAGCCTGCTATCTTGTGAATCCAGCCCTACTAAAAGACGAAATTGTCTTTTCTGTCTATTTTAGCAGAGAAAGGGAAGTAGCTATTGCCCATTAACTCTGTTTGGCACCAACAGGTGTTGCTAGTATTTAGCTTCACTCCTGTACTGGATAACACATCCAGTTATCGTCTGAAAATCCAAGCCATTTTTGTGTTCTAATTGACTGATTTCTTTTGGATGTATTATATGGATTAATCAATCAGATGCAGGTTGTATACAATTTCTGCCAAATTTAAGTTATTTTGCACCTTTAGGGGACTGTATCCCATTAAGACCACATCACACCACTCAGTTGTTGATTTCTGCAAGGTCATTCTGAGTAAGCATGACTTTGATATTTTTCACTTACTCCATTTAAATTGAATTAATAATTTATAATTTGCTTTCTCTTTATTATTCACTGAATCAGCAGAATGTCATTTAAATTCTATTTATGCAACTGCCTAGCAATGAAGTCTACTATGTTTCTTGTTTTGTTTATACTAAATATACATGGTCTGATATGCAGCGTCTGTAATACATGGTCAGAGGTAGTCTGGGCTACCATATTAGCTAGTTGGTCACATATTTGCTAATAAATGCTTTGTTCTCTGCTTGTGTTGTTTCAGAATAAATGTTTGCCAAATGCATTAAATTCACATTATGTAATGTCAGCAATATGCTCTTCTTGTGACAGAGGTTTGAGTAGGAAATATACATTTAGTAGCTTTTCATATACTGGCTCATTTGTTTTATAAGGCAGACAGATGTTCTTATTGCCCATCAGAGTTGATTCAGGATGTCATTGCACCTTCATTGTCGGATTTGGCCTCATTGGCACCTTTCTGATGTGATTGAGACACCATGGAATAGCCATGCTTGGGAGGCAATGGCCAGGAATGCTTACCATACCATGGCAATACATTAGATCTTCTCAGTCACACAGACCTGCCAACTCTTACAATTTTGCTGTAAGTGTTATGATGAAAATTATCCTTAAAATATGTACTTACGGCATACAAGCAATTACTATGGAAAGAAAGATAGTTGCTGAAAAATCTGGATAATTGGTTCATCTGTGTTTTATTTGGATCCTGGTTTCATATTATAATTAGTGAAATTAGTTAAGGAATCTTACTAACTTTACAGCAGCACCCCAAACATTTTAAACTGCACCTATTTATTCCTTTAAAGCATCTGCATGATCAAACTGATGGTTATATAATATTTTTAAAAATGGCGTCCCGAAAGTGATGCATGTTTAAGATGAAAAGGAAAATCAGCCTCTAGGAATGTGTTAAAAAGAATAAAAAGGAATATTCAGATTCTTATGAATAAAAGATGGAAGGATACAATTATGTTTATTGGATATCACATGCCAATTTCAGAACGTGTCATGGCAGGAGATATGATTGCCATCTTCATATGAAATGGGAAAAGAATTTCCAAAAATTATGTCAAACTGAGAGATAGCAACAAGCCATTGAGTTGCATAGGGTTTTGATCTAAAGTTTGTGCAACTGTACTAGTGGTAAATAAAATCTATGCATACTTTACAAACTTTTTAGTTGAACATAATGTTATCATCACTGCATTTAACATATGTTTTACAGCTTTACAGTAGCAGTTATTGATATTTTGTTACTCCTTACTGAAAACTGGTCAATCTTATGGAAAAAAGTCAGTTGCCTTACTGAAACAGACTCATCAGGGTTGGCGGGTCTGAACTGTCACATGCGCCATCCCTAGGAAGCAATCATAAAGATAAGAAACCAAATTTTAAGCTTACTGGATTTCCTTATTCCCTCATAATGTCTAAAACAGGAGATAGTTACTCATTAAAAAAAAGAACATAAAAAAACAACATAAAGTTTGTGGAGCTTGTGCTAAAACCACAATTTCCAGGGTTTATTCAAGACTTTATTTTGCCAACCATTACTACTGTCCACGGAAATTGGCCTCTACACATCAGCATCCTAGAAATGAAGACTGTCATTAATGCCTTTCACTTCTGAATAAATCGACTCTGAGGCAAAAAACAGTCCTTGTTAGGTTCACCATTGCTGTGGTGGTGACATATACCTACATGCCAACCATTATGCTTTTGGCGTAATCATTACACTTTTTTTCACTAAATTATGCCTTATGCGTAAATGTACTCGGATATTGCTCCCCCTCCCAAAAATATTAATAATTTGTTTTCTCATTTTTATTAACATCCCACTAATTGCACAAAACATATTCTAGAAAAGATGGCTTCTGAGTAACTATGACATAAAAGTACACTTGTCTGTAGACTAGCGGTGACTTTCTTTAAACAACAGAAAAAATGACTCAAAGATGAATACATGAATAGCACAATACAGTGCCTTTCTAGGGTAGCTTCATGCCTATTGCAGGCTGCGTGGAAAGCATTTTAATATTGGTCATAGTGTAAAACAGACGCCTTGAATTAGCTTGTTTTGCTAACTCCAATACTAAGGTAACTTCTTTTTTACAGCAGAACTAAATTGTGGAAACGAATTTTATAAATGCAGGGACATTATTTACCAAGATCTTAATAGAATACTGACTACAACTAGTGGTATAATACCAGCTTTGGTCTTTTGTTCAAACAGATGCTTCCTGACGCCAAAATTGTGGAAAACATTCATGTGTTTTGTACATATATGCATTGAATTTTATTATGTTATATGTGGATTAGGCTTTTTCTGCTCAGATTACTCTTTTTGTCCACTTGGATTACGCTTTGTCCTCACCAGGTGTTGGCATGTATGCATATTTTCTTCAAAAGGAGGCACCAAACCGCACAACCAGTTTTTTTGAATAGGCAGTTTCTATGACAATTTCTTTATCAACATACAAATCAGCAAGCTCGATGTCTTGGCCAACTTTCAATAAACAGGTAAAATCCTATGCATGGGATAGTCTCTCCATCAGTCGGTCGTCACTCACATTTGGGAGAGTCTGATGATTGATGATCAAGATCTTTGTGACAAGGTGGAATCAAAAGCTACCCACCATTGTCTTTTCGGTCCTGGATCCAAAAGCTTGGGTCCTGATTGCACTTTTTCAATCATTTGGGAGGGGTTGTAGACATTTGCTTCTCCTCCCATGGTGCTGAGACCCAAAGTAATCCAGAAGTTATGGAGTCAGAATTGCAAGATGATTCTGATAGCTCCTCTTAGGTGGGATATGTGCTGGGTCACTGAGCTACTCGTTCTAGCAACAGGCCTGCTCAAGAAGATTCATGGCCAACTGTAATCTTCTCCAGCAAACACAGTAATGATGGTTCTTCCCAGCATGGACTTTCCTCTTCTTTTACAAGTTTGGCTCTTATCAGGACAGTCTTGTGAGACAAACAATTCAAACCTTTGATGGATAGAATATTGAGCAAGAAGGTCTACCACTCTGAAGGCTTATAAGGGAAAGCAGCTTTCCAGGACTCGTGTCAAACCAACAAAAATATCCCAGTGCATGCCTCAATTCCTTAACTGGCTGACTTTTTTTTCTGTTTTTTTTTGAGGAGAAACAGTTGGCCCCAATCTCTATCAACGGCTACCACCCATTGATATTGGACACATTCCAGCATGATTGCAGTCATGTTTCTTGGGGCGAAATATAGATCTATAGGATCTATTAGACCTTTTTGGACTATATCAACCAAAATCCCTCACTGTTTCCAAATGGAGCCAATCCTGTCTTTTAACATGTCTCAATTAGAATCCATTCAAGCCTCTAGCCCACACTTCACTAAAGTAATAAATGTCATGTTTCCTGATAGCTTTAGCTTCTGCATACAGGGTTAGCGAGCTGCATATCTGTAACATCGACCCAAATTTTACAGTTTAGATTAGAACTACTCTCAAGGGAACAACATAAGGAGGCTAGCTTTTGTAAATGTAGATTTTTTGTAAATGTAGATTTTTTGGTTAATTTGTTTGCTTTTAGCTTGGGTATTTTTACAGCCAGTATACATACTGTAATACATACTGTAATACCCAGAAGCATGATACTTTGTGACAAGATGCATCTTGATAAGTGTAGGTCACTATGAGCCATATTACATGATCACTGATTTTGTTAAATTTTGTGTTTTTCTTACACTCTTTTGACATCATGAACTAGATGGTTGTACTCATTATTAGTACTTCACCCTTACAAACAAAATGTCTCAGTGACCTATATTTCATATTTTACAGGCTTTGGTAAAGTTTTGTTTTTTGCTCATGATGACATGGGTTCGAGTCTAGGATTCGGCTAATGTAGATATGTGAGAAAGCTTGCCAGTAGCTTCTCGTGGGTCGGTGGTTCTTTCCGGTGATTTCCCGGTTTCTTCCTCCACCATTAATACTGGCCGCCATGAATAGCCTATCGTGTGCTGAAAAATGGTGTTAAGCCCAACAACAACAACAACAACATGATGACATGGGTTTTTTATATCCTATGTTTACACACATGCCAACCAATATGCTTTTAGCATGATCATTATGCTTTTTATTCATTCAATCATGTCATAGTTGCATGTATATGGATTATGCTTTTCTGGTATGTTAAAAAAATAAACTAAAAATAAAGCAATAAAATTTTGTGTTTATCATTTATATTATCACCCCAGTTATGTTTGTCATATAATATGTTAAACTAACATTGACTTGGCTTAGAAAAGAATGGTCTAGACTGTTATTCAGCAATGATATATTTTTTCAGGTAGCAGTTATTGGAGAAAGATGATTGTTAGAAATCAAGATTCTGGTATAATTTGTGTTTATTTGTATGAGAGGGGTGTCAAACCAAGAGAATGCACAATTACCTGAGTTGTAAGTATTAATGAGGCAGAATGTGATTTATAATTGTATGACGATTGTGCCACTAATAAAGAGTAATTGGCTAAATATTCCTGTATGTATTGCACCAAGGCATGATGATGAGATTGGACAAGGTCTGCCTGTCATGCAATCAGTGTTGATTTACAGACACAGAAATGCAAATAATATTCACAGACAACTGCTTATCGACCGAAAACACATTAGCTCTCAGTGTGTATACTGTTGCTACCATAAGTTTGTCTGAATAAGTCCGCTTTTTCAGGATTTCCCTTTCTACAGTCACAACAGAGTAGTACAAAAGGCTGATGATATATCTTCTTTTAAAACCTTTGAGGCACTCTCATCCGGATAAGACTCTGGCCCCGTGGCTGGCTCACACTATCCTCCCTTCCACTGACAAAATTAAAAATGAACCACATCGCTCATGTTTGGGTTAAAGTGTCATGGGTGTTAGAGGAGTTGGAAAAGGGCAATCTTGACAAGTTTTGTAGTATTGAAATTGGCCGGTAGTTATCAGCATCATCCTTAGGACCAGATTTGTGAGTTACTGTTGCAGTTTCCATATTTTGGGGACAGATTAGGTTGCAGTTATGAATGTTATGCTATCTACAATAGCAGAGGCAGGAGATTTAATGAGTCGTGGACCAATCTGATCAGGTCTTGTAGCTTTCTTAGTATCAAGTTCACTGAGACATTTCTTAACAAAGTTTTTTATACTGGTGGGATAGAGAAACCTTCTTAGAGATTTTGCTGCTGCAGAACTTTTTCAGTTCATTAAAGTTGTTTTCAATCTTTTAACTTTCTGGTAATGTTGGTGAAAAATAATCATTGAAAACATTTGCAATGTCATTGTCATCAGTGACTATGGTGTCATTCACCAGAAGTGGGTGAATTTTATTTATCTGATCTTTGTGTGTTCCTCCAGTGAGTTCATTGAAGACTTTCCAAATGCAGTTTGTGTTGCTCTTTTTGTTTTCAAGCAATGATTGATAATAATTTTGTTTAGCTTTTTTAATCATACTTTTTTTATTTCTCCATACTTTATATTGTGCATGGTTTCCCATAGCCTTGAATTATTCTCTTGTTTTCATAGCATTAAGGATTTCAGTTGTAAGCCAATTAGGTTGGATTTCATTCTTTACTCTATGTACTTTCAGTGGTGCATGCTTAGAGACTACATCCATAAATAAGTCAGTGCACTTACCTCTTCCCTAATGTATACAAAAAGACCTCCCCCTGCTGTCTCTCTGTCCCTGTGTAATGGTTTCTTGTAGCTTTGACAATGAAATAGATCATCATTGTTGTTAGCATTTAGTTTGGTTTAATTAAGTCCTAAAACAGTTATATTATTTTCCATGGAAGACAACATTAACTTAATTTGGTCTATTTTTCCCACTATACCTGGTACATTTAAATGACATCATTTCCTTGTGTACAATGTCAAAATAGGAATTCAGGTAAATTCTGTTTATTTTCATTATCATTATCTTGTTAAAATACAAAGTAATAATTGACCTATGCTTATCAGGATGATTGAAAGACATTAATAAGCACATGCTTGTGTTTGCATAGTTGATTTGTGTTGATAAAGTGTTACTACTATTACTGGATAGAGGTGCTTTTTATTACTGTTGTATTATCTATAAAGCACCATTAAATTTGAACATATTACATGATGCCATCCATTAAGCTTTTGACATAATTATTATGCTTTTTTTCCACTTAATTACCTCTTACTCTTGCTTGTTTAGGGGTTACACTTTTCTGGTATATTAAAATACAGAATAAAAATCAAGCAATAAAAACTTGTGTTTGTCATTTATATTATCACTTATCATAAAATTCAAGAATATATTTTTTTAAAAAGACTGCTGCATAAGAATAGCATACCCCCCCAACAATGTTTTCTCTCAGGGTTAAAAAGAAATTAATGAAAAAAATTAAAGAAAATTTCTAAAAATTGATTTGTGTATCTAATTGAATTAGTTTAGCACTGTACTTGAAGTGCTTAGTACATTATAAATGAATCATTATAATATATGTAATGTTTAAGAAGTAAAAGATTAAAAAACCTACTGGTATTCTTCCAAACAACATAGATTTTGGCCATTTTTGCCACATAGTTTGACCCGCAGATCCAGGTTAGTAGTAGAAATAAATGTACATTTTTTCAATACAGTGTACTGTAATTATGGCATGTAATATATTAGCTGTGATGTAGTCTCAACATATTGGGGTTAATAATTTTAGTAATTGCAAAACAGTATATAGATTTCACTTTTTATGTTCAGATTATGGTATTTGCCATTGGTATTAAGCAGAAATTATGCTTATACCTCTCTCTGGATAGGCATGTATGCAATGAACAGGTTGACAATCTTGTCAATAATTCTCCTGAATAAGTGGTCATATCAACACTGAGATTTCACCAAAAGTCATCTAATGGTGTCTAGTTTGTCATAAATGTAAATGGTTCCATCTTTCACCAATATGGCCATCATAGTGGACAAGTTGAAAATCTTGTAACTTTAAATTATCAGTTACAGTTTCAACATTCAGCAGTTATTATAAAAAAATTTAATGAAATACTGAGAATATTGGTCTAAAGAAACAAAACCAACTGCCCCATTATCAAAAGCAAATCAACCTCTTAGAAAAGGAAAAATAACTGTGTCTGGATCTCAGTCTTTCCTTCACCACCTCACCAAGAAGTGCCTAATCAGTTGGTCTGTGTTTTAAGTAAATTGGTCTGACTCTTTTTCCTAATAATTCTCACCATGTCCAAAAATTATTTTCACATTTGTCATGTCCCCAAATGAACATTTAGATGCCCCAGTGGGCTAGTTCCTTTCCTGTGTAAAAAGGTGCCCCATTATGTAACCCTTTACTTTCATAATTGCCAATCATTTTTTATTATCACCAGCATCATCAGATTTTACCAGTCACATCTACAGGTTGATATGTGCCTCAGAAGCAAGGTAAATACTATTTGATCATAATAGATTTGCCCAAAATTTGTAGTCCCAATAATATATATTATATAGACTGCTCCAGTGGCCTAAGTGGATACAACATCCACCTTGAATGTGGGAGGTCATGAGTTCAAACCCTGGCCGATTCTTATCAAACACTTATAAAAATGGTACTAGCAGCTTCCTCACTTGGCCTTCAGCATTAACTCATTAACCCCTAGCGCCGCATTTTCGGGGCAGGAGGTGGTAGCCTACTTCTGAGCTCTGTAGCGTTAAGGCTATGTGCGACACAATAAAGTGGGTGGTACTATAGAAAGGTAGACAGATGTAGCTTTATACAAAATAATATGGATGTTCTTGTTGCACTATAAAATACAGGGAAAAATGTCACTTTTTGGACCAGAGTTTTTTCTAGCCGAAATTCTCTTGAGCTCACAATCTAGTTTTGTGTCCAGATTTTAGACTTTTTGGCTTCATATTGATGACAGACAAGTCTGAATTGCACACAGACATGTGAACCTTTGGAAAAATTAGGATAAGATGGGCATTTAGAATGTCGAGTGGTCTCGACACAAAAATGATATGTCCATTTAGCAAAAAAAAAAAAAGTTTTTACCCTTCTGCTCATGCTCAGGCGAAAGAGCCAATGAAAATCGACTTTTCTAACACAAATTATAATGTATTTAAAAATATCTCCCAAAATCGATTCCCTACTCACATTTCAGGCGAAAATGACAAAAACCTCCAGGGGTTGGTGGGTTAAGAGGTTAGTGTTGGGACTGGTGTCAGGATAATGTGACCAGGTGGGACATGATGCTGCATGTCTGTACCATGAAGTTCCAGTGCTAGACATAACTATAAACTGCCACACTGCATACATAATGATATAACTAAAATTGTTAAAGCTTTGGTAAAAATAAAACACACACATGCAAATACTTTATTTTTTATCATTGCTATCTTCTGTCCAGTATTTAGATAAGAAAAATTACATTTTTAGCATTGCAAAAATGTGAAGTTGGCATTGAAAAAATCTATTATGAAATAAAAAGCAGAATTTAAAAAAAATTGTAAATATTATTGAAATTAACTCATTTTATTTAATTAACTTTTAAAATTAAGTTTGACCTATCTGGTATATAACATTTTTTTCTCAGTTTTTGTGTAACTTTTTTTTTATCAACTGGAAATGATCATTTGACTCATGGACAGCTAAATTCTACATTAGTCAGGAATAGAAGTAGCAATTATTGCTATTATAATAGATAATAAAATCATTTAGCACATTTATGAAGAAACTAATAAATTACTAAAATTTATAGCATCTACTTGATGTGTAGCTTTTTAGTATGGAGACATCACAAAGGACTTGTTACTTACCATTGGATTTCACAAACAAGTAGCTGATTTATACAAAGCTGTTAGTAAAATCACAGAATAAAAGGTGTTAAAAGTTATATGTTGTGAAAGTAATTTATGATAGTAAAGTTTATCTTGGGCATTCTGAAGCAATTATAGTATAATTTACCTCAAGGTATTCTTATGCAATTGTACCAAAAGTAAAGCTTATCTCTGGGCATTTGAAAGCAGTGTTACCACAATTAAAGCTTATTTCTGGGCATTTGAAAGTAGTGTTACCATAGCTAAAGCTTATCTCTGGGCATTTTAAAGTAGTGTTATTATAAATAAAGCTTATATCTGGGCATTTGAAAGTAGTCTTACCACAATTAAAGCTTATATCTGGGCATTTGAAAATAGTGTTACCACAAGTAAAGCATATCTCTGGGCATTTGAAAGCAGTGTTACCATAGATAAAGCTTATCTCTGGGCATTTTAAAGTAGTGTTATTATAAATAAAGCTTATATCTGGGCATTTGAAAATAGTGTTACCACAAGTAAAGCTTATATCTGGGCATTTGAAAATAGTGTTACCATAAGTAATGTTTATCTCTGGGGATGTGAAAGTAGTCTTACCAAAAGTAAAGCTTATCTCTGTGCATTTGAAAGTAGTCTTACCATAAGTAAAGCTTATATCTAGGTATTTGAAAACAGCATTACCATAAGTAAATCTTATCTCTGGACATTTGAAAACAGCATTACCATAAGTAAATCTTATCTCTGTGCATTTGAAAACAGCATTACCATAAGTAAATCTTATCTCTGTGCATTGGAAAACAGCATTACCATAAGTAAATCTTATCTCTGGACATTTGAAAACAGCATTACCATAAGTAAATCTTATCTCTGTGCATTTGAAAGCAGTGTTACCACAAGTAAAGCTTATCTTTGGGCATTTGAAAGCAGTGTTACCATAAGTAATGCTTATCTCTGGGCATTTGAAAGCAGTCTTACCACAAGTAAAGCTTATCTTTGGGCATTTGAAAGCAATGTTACCATAAGTAAAGCTTATCTCTGGGCATTTGAAAGCAGTGTTACCATAAGTAATGCTTATCTCTGGGCATTTGAAAGTATTGTTACAATAAGTAAAGCCTTAAGTAATGATAGCAAAGCTTATTTTGGGCATTTTAAAGCTATTATAGAAAACCTTTTCTCTTGACATTTTAAAGCAATGGTTGTAAAGTTTATGTAAGGGAATTCTCAAGCAGTGGTAATGGTTGTAAAGCTTATCATCAGGTACTCCAAAGCAACAATGGTAAAGCTTATCTCATTGCATTTCTAAAGCAATGGCTGTGAAGCTTATTTATGGGCATTCTAAAGCAATGGCACTGGCAGTAAAGCTTTTTCTGGTCATTGTAAAGCATTAATAGTAAAGCTTTTATCCAGGCATTCTAAAGCAATGGTACCAGTAGTAAAGCTTATCTCTGGGCATTCAAATGAAATGATAGTAAACCTTTTTTCTGGGCATTCTAAAGCAATACTAGTAAAACTTATATTGAGCATTTTAAAGCAATGATAGAAAAGCTTTATCTCTGGGAACTCTGAAGAAATAGTCATTTTATGGGTTCTTTAAACCATGATTCATCATTCTGTAATATAGTAACAAAAAATGGATAAAAATGCCTTGTTTTTTTAAAGGCAAATTATGAATATTTTAGTTTGCTTGCAGACAACATCAATTTATAAATCTATCCACTCACTTTTAGTCTGTCCACCTATCCATTTATCCTTTTAAAAGACCTTGTAGACCTAGTCAGTTTTCCAGATAAACTTAACCTTATGCTTTTAGATCATATCAACAAAATAGAGGAGTTGCTGAAATAACTCTGGCATGAATGTATGTATATGGCCATACAGGGCTGATAACAAGTTAAGTTAAAATGTAAAGATAAGATGGAGGATAAAAACTTTAGTTAGAAATGATATTATATTGCCAGAATCATTTTCATCAGAATGTAATTTTTGCATGATAAATGATGTTCACAATGGCTATTGAAGACTACTCAATGTTTATCATGGTGAGCTATATAATCATTGGTTATAATACAGTATGAATTTAGGTAGAATTACAATCCCATAACCTTTCTACCTTTAAGTTGGGTAATTGTCAAAATGCCACTGGTAGCTCAGGTAATTGATGATGCCTGGAATTATCAGAATCCCAGTGGAAATTGAAGTAATTGATAAAACACGGAATTGTCATAATCTAACTGGAAGCACAGGTAATTGATGATGCCTGGAATTGTCAGAATCCCAGTGGAAATTGAAGTAATTGATAAAACATGGAATTGTCATAATCTAACTGGAAGCACAGGTAATTGATGATGCCTGGAATTGTCAGAATCCCAGTGGAAATTGAAGTTATTGATAAAACATGGAATTGTCATAATCCAACTGGAAGCTGACAACAGGTAATTGACAATGTCAAAAATTGTCATAATCCCACTAGAATCTCCAGTAACTGACAACACATGAAACTCTCATAATCCCACTGAAAGCTCAGGTAATACACAATGCCTGGAAATGTCATAATCTCACTGGATGTTCAAGTAGTTGACAAGACATGTAATTGGCAATTTCAAAATTCCACTGGTAGCTCAGGTAATGGACAATGCCTGGAATTGTCATAATCCCACTAAGCTCTAGGATGTAGAATATGATGTATATGCTCTCCTGTATGTTGTACAGGATGACTAATGGAGGCAGGAGCTGTGATTCAGTGGTTAGCATTCTGCAAACATTGGCCAGGGTGTATTCTTGGGCAAGAACTTTTACTCCAATTGCCTCAGCACTAAATAACCTGCTTATGTTGCCTTAAAATCAAAGCCAAAACCTTCAATAAGTGATTTGTCTGTAAACAATGTGCTACATCTTGCACCTTAAAAGCTATAGGCAAACCAGAACCTTCACTAAATGATTTGTCTGCTCAGTATTTATTCAAGAAAATATTTTCATGTAAGATTTGTAACAATATAATCCATATTGGGATTCAGTAGAACACAGTGTCTCAAGTTGTATGTTTTTTGACATTCTAACAGAAAGTGTTTCTGTATTTTATTCTTCAACTTTCTTCCTAGCCTTATGATACAAATGCTTGGCATGACCTTGCCATGCAACATCATAAGACAATATAATACCTAAATGTTTATGTTGGAATATTTCTTGTTTATCTTTACTGAACATTTTGATGGTCGTTTGGATTTTGCTTTCATGTTATGAGCATTGACTATACTCTACTTTGGGATAAAAGTTACCATCCAAAAATAGGACGAGTCCTGAATGTCTGAATTTAGAATTTGGCCAGCCTTGTTTGAATTTTCATTGATATTGATATGTAATGAAGTATCATATGTAAATAGCCTTAATGATGATTGTATATCATTTACAATATCTTTTGGATATACTAAAAATAATACTGGTCCTAGGATCTATATTTGATGGACTCGGGAATTCAGGACAATTCTTTGTTATCAGACTGTTGTTTCTGATGACTTTCTTTTTTAGTCAAATGTAGGATTTGAGGAAATGTCTTTAAATAAAATTGTGCATTTTGGAAAATGGAGGTTTGAATAATTGCTGTTTTGAGAAAAAGTGTATAAATCAGGTTTCTTTTGGAATTAGAACTGCCACATGTACTGACACATAATACAGTGAAATAATTTTTTAATTTCAGGCTGAGAAGCATCGTTTGGAAAGGGAGCAAGAGGAGAGTCAGCGGAACTTTGAGAACCTGTTAGAGGCAGATGAGCAGGACTTGATTCCGAATACCACTGAGTTTGACTGTCCAGTCTGTTTTGAGACTATAGGTCCTGGAGGGGGAGTGGTGCTTCGAGAATGTTTACATTCATTCTGCAAGTATGTAACTTCCTGGAGATAATCTGATCATGCTTGTAATGTTCAAAATGAGTTTTATTTACATCATTAATTACTTCTTAGCTGGATTAATTATATTTGTTTGATGGATATTCATTGCATCCTTCTATCCTTGTTATCTTGATCAAAACAATTTTGCCAATAATAATGTTTTCTTGGAACTACCAATGACAAATGTCAAAAGGGCAAGGCACTTTTTGGGTGTTGACCCTAATCCATCATTAATCATCATTCTTGATAATTATTAATCATTTAAAGCCTTTTTTGATATTTGTATTAGTTGATTAGTGTTAGATCAGCTATAGAATAAAGAAGTTAGAACAAATTTTCATGCCAAGGGTCAAAGTTCAAGGTTAGGAATAGCAACAAATTATTACTGGTATATACATTTCCAGATGTAGTAGTGTGATGACCTTGCTTGTAACACACTAGACTCCCCCGGTGGCCTAGTGGCTAGAGCGTCCACCTCAGATGTGGGAGGTTGTGGGTGCGATCCTTGGCCAAGCCAGACCAAAGACTTATAATAATGATACTAACAGCTGCATTGCTTGGTGCTCAGCATTAATAGGTTAGTGTTAGGACTGGTCAGCCTGGTGTCAGGATAATGTGACTGGGTGGGACATCATGCTACATGGCTGCAGCATGATGCCCCAATGCTAGAATCAATATAAAACTGCCACACTGCAGACATCGTAGTGATATGATTGAAAATTTGTTAAAGATAATTAAAAATCCAAATCACACACACACACACTTATAAAACAGTACAGTAAACATCTTTCTAGTGAGGAACCATTGTACTATTATAACAGTTGTATAAGCTTATTATCTGAATTTCCTGTACAAAACAGCTTTCCATCATCAGACTTGCCTGATGAAAACTGTACACTGTACAAACAGTTTTCCATCATAGGACTTGCCTGGTGAATACTGTACACTATATAAAACTTTTTTCCATCATGGGACTTGCCTAATGAATACTGTACACTGTACGAAACATTTTTTCCATTATAGGACTTGCCTGATGAAGGCTGTACAGTACACAGAAGAAGCAATACTTAGGTGCCCTTTTGTAGATAGCAGTTACAGCTGTGAAGGGGTTTTGCAAGCTAGGGAAATCAAAGCGGTAAGAAAAGTACTTCAGCAGTGTTTGCTGATTTTTTTTATGTGAGTTAGAGTCTCATTTTTGACAGTACATTGTTGAAAAGAAAAAAATTTGACCTTGTCTAGAGGCTGAGCACAAGTTGAAAATTTGCATACAGTTTTATAAAGATGAATCCACACATGTTATACTCATTGTAAATAAAGTTTGATGGGATACCATATATACTCACCTCTAAGACAAGTCCAACTGCAAACTACATACACCCAGACCAGCTGTAGCATAATACAGTTACAGGCCTGTACAGTTACAGGCCTAACACATTGGCAGTTCTGGGCTTGTACAGTTCGTTAGCATACTACATTGGCAGTTCTGTACCTGTATAGTTCCTTAGGAGTAATCAGTAGAGCAGAATAACTTGGACCCTCTATATGTTATGCTATGGCAGATAGGGTCTTTGTTATTTGCAATTGGACTCAACTTGTTGGTAAATATGGTATACTTGAGTAAGCTGGTCCATCCATCTGTTTTGACATTAAAATACCTTGTATGTGTTCCAAGACCTGATTAGGTTCTGGTCACTTAAAAAAAGTTGGGAACTTTGTATTTGCATTTCCATCCATCCACATTCATTTCCAGCCCAAGTACTGACATATGAGACTGGATGAAAAGGAGTGATGTACATGGCACAATACCTGATGATTAAATCCAGTCATGTGTCAAAGAAAATTAACATAGGTTAATAATGAACATGTACCACAAACATGTAAATATAGGTATCTCTGCAACATACACAAGAGCTCAGTGTCATACCTAAAAATCGAACCAAAATCTATTTTTGAATTTATCAGTGATCATCTATAAGTGATCTTTGATTTATCTAGTACCATCTATAAAATCTATTTCCTTTTTGAAGTTTGTAGTATTTATCTTGTTATAAATTCATGTAGGACAAGATACAGGAGTCTTAAGGTGATTATCTACCCATCAATTATGTTTAGCAGTTCTTCTAGCAGACAGAAAAATAATATTAATTGACTATATAGGTCAGGAATCATAAAATAATCTAGATATATTTTGCTCCACAATTATTGTACAGGATCAAATTTCGTATTCTATTTATGAATTTTTTAAAGAGCTATGTCTTTTGCATTGTATATATTTCAGTTAATTTGTCTCTCTATCCTTGAACTCTATGCCAGTTGCATGTAGTTATATTTTATGCCACAGATTTTAAGCTCACTGAAATGCGGTTAAAATGATTACACGGTATCAACATGGTAAAATTTTATAAATAGAAACAAGTCTCATTTCATTTTCATTAAAACAAAACTTTGCAGGGACCCAAAAGAATCGCAGATTCTACAATGTCAACTTTCCAATTTTAAGTAGAAATCCTAAAAGAGCAAAGGTGATAAAATTCCTAACATGAGGTAGATTTTGCAGTGAGGCTAATGATATGGCTTGTTTGTGACAGTACTTGCATAATCTCCTGTTTGTACCTTTATACTGCTTTCAAAAATGTAAAGCATCAAGGATATAACAATGTACAAAAATTACTCATTTCATTCATTGATATTCAATTTCTAACCTTACTGTTACCAAAAGGTTCCTAACATTTGTGAATTATTGGCATTGCAGTGCAAACAGAGCTCCAAATGTAAACAAGAAGACTGTCCATTTTTTTTATTTCTAGAATAGTCTATTTCATTAAACACTGTATGTCCAATGTTTGAAGTGTCTAATTTTATTATTTCTAAAACAAATTGAGCAAATAAATAAAACTCCTTTATACAAATGTTCAAAGATCTGTAAATCCAGAAATTTATGGAATTTATTGAGATTTTCAAGGATGCTTGAAAACAGAGACTGGCCCAAGTAAACATGTTGCTTAAAGAACTCACTTTGATTTGACACATCAATAAGTTGACAGTGCTTGGGATCATCTGGTGACAATCAGGTTAAAAATTATAAAAATTATTATAAATTAAATAAATATAATACATTTTGAACAGGTTGAAAATTATAAATCAGTGAAAGAAATTACTAAGTTTTGTTTATTTTCTTATATCATTGATGCTTTCTGTTTCTAAAATTGGTGGGAAGGTACAGACAAATGAGATGGTGTAAGAATACCATAGACAGAGTAGTGTTATGGAGATTTACAAGTATAGATGCCATGGATAGAGTTTGATTGTAATTTTATAAATTGTATTTGCCATTTTGACTTTTCTGTTGTTCAAAATAGCCAGTAACAACTTGATAAATATCAGTCACTCTGGAAAGAAGGTGCAACCCAGACATGCCAGGATATACTTTGCCACTATGACATTTCTAACAGCATAATAGCATTATTAACATTTTATTTGACTTAAGTCCTCTACTAGCAATGTTAAGTCATAAAATTTTTAATTTGCAACGGTCCATTTTTTAATTCTCTCATATTTTCATCAGTATACATTTTTGTGTATCAAATGTGCATTGTCATTCAATGTTTTGTAGTAAAAGAATCTGTCATGATCACAAATAAATGCAACATATCCATATTTGTATCAACAATTTTGTCAGAATTACAAAACAAATGTAGGTGTAAATTAAAATCAAGTAGCATTCTAATAACATTTGAATAGAAATTTTGTAATATACCTATACTACAATATGAAAAATCATACTATAGAGTCATTATGTACCTATATTGACAAGCTCACTGAAGAAAGCAGGCCAAGTAGTCATTAACATTTTTCACATCAGTAGAAAAAAAATTTACTTTACCACAAATATATCAGGGGATCTTTTTATCAATGTGTAAAGATTTTTGAAAAAAATCTGATTTAAATATTTAAAAGAGGTATTCAGAGTTGGCATTTTGCATGGATTCCAAGTATTTTTCCATTAATTTTCAGCATTCACAAAATATGAATCTGGGGAACATAAAATATTTGTTAATATTTCAATAGAGTGCATGAAGATGTAATAAGAGTTCAAAAAGTGTGAACAAATTCTGTCCTTCAACTGACTGAACTGTTGTTATCTAATGAGATGAAGACCAATGTTTGGAGCCTAATTATCAGGGACATCCTATATTACACTGTTAACATTATTTCATTTTAAACACCTTTTCTGTATCACAGAATGGCATTTAGTGTCATGGTTGAGACATCAGAATGGGCATTTTCACTGGCCAAGGTTCTGGTATGTTAACCGCAATAAATGTTGGACAACAAAATTGAAGTTATGATTGCAATTTTTTAAATGTTATTCATTCTTTTATTTTCATTTTACTTTTATTTTAATGCTTAGTATCAATTTTAGAGTCAGCATTCAAATTATGTATACAAGTTTAGGTAAAAGTATTTCTCTTAAAAATAAAGAACTCTGCCTGATCACATGGTTACATTCTCACCAGTAGAATTCTATTTACTAATTAATGCAGTTGCAATTATTTTGTTGGTTGACATATGTTCTAAGTGAAATCGATTTTGAGTTTTAATTCTGAGCTTATCCCATATGAGAAAGCACTCAGTTGTTATCTCAAAGGTCAGTGGTCAAGATTTCCATTAGGAGAGAGTTATCTCTTGGATTCACCAAGACACATTAGTGGAAATATTTTGATCAAATTTATTTATCATCATGTTATTTATTATGCAGATTTGGTCATCAGATTATTTATAGACAAGAACAGTGTGATTTGAGTATTTTATCCTAAACTTTCCCCTTAAAACTTATAAACAGATAAAACTCAAGTGCAAAATCACTGGAACCCCAGAATGCCCTTATGGGTATGATCAAAGATACTTGAATTGGTTCAAATTGCAAGATAAACTTCTAGTTTTATTCTGGTCATACCCCATCCCTAGTTCTATGAAGTTTTGAAACGTAAGGTTTGAAAGTTAACCATGACTTGTATCATCAATATATTCATACTAAATTTGCAATATATAAGATGTTTGGATGGACATGAAACATTATCAGCTCTGCCATTGAGTATCATAGTGGGACCTAAACATATACTTAAAATTTTTTTTATAACATTTGCTAACCTTTTGTTTAAAATGTATGACTATTTTAAGTTAGCATTTTCAGTAAATCAATCCATGAAATATTTACATGGGTTGAACTGCATTTTTATATTTTCACTTGAAACTAGTAATCAGTTGGTGCCACTTTTACAGCTGGTAACAGAAGAAGAGTATGATCGTTTTCTTCAGCGAAGCTTGATGACAGCAGAGAGTCAGGAAGCCAACAGCTTTCACTGTAAGACACCTGATTGTCGAGGCTGGTGTATCTACGAGGATCATGTTAATTTCTTCAAGTGCCCTGTTTGCTCTAAAGAAAACTGCCTTACCTGCAAGGCACAGCATCAATTTATGAACTGTAAACAATATCAGGAAGACATTAAGCGACGTGCCACAAATGATTCTGCTGCCAAACAGACCCAACTGATGATAGATCAAATGATGAGAGAGGGCAATGCGATGAGATGTCCAAAATGTGAAGTCATTGTGATGAAGAAGGATGGATGTGACTGGGTCAAGTGTTCCATATGTAAGACTGAAATTTGCTGGGTCACAAAGGGCTTCCGATGGGGATCACTAGTGAGTAACTAATTATGCCATGCATATTAGGTGTATATTGTCAGTACAGTTAATTCTTATTCAACCTCACAAGATTTGCATCATAGTTACCTCATTTGCCATGCTGTCTTAGAGACATCTCTTCACAATAAATGTTTGAAAAAAATTAATTTTGTAAGAATTCAGTTATTGTCAGAAACCTATAACATGAAAACTGTATATAAACTGTATATAAAGGACACTGCGTACAACGAACATTTTCAATCCCCTGAAAATTTCCCATCTTGGTTACCTTCATAATGTAACCACTTACTCTGCATGACCAGGGATGGTTAGTTTTGATTTTGGCCCTGTGGACCCTCATGTGTAGGTGATAATGTGGTCTTTGTGGGCATTTGGTATTTTATATAGACATGGTCACTAAAGCTGGTATAATTGTATGTGAAATTTTCATGGAGAATGAATTTAGTAACATGTAATTGCTGTATTAATGTTAATTTCTCAAACATTATGCTGAAAAAAGAACTGAACACACATCATGTTTTTGAGTCCTGTCTTTTTTTCTTGATTAACTTCCTGATGGTGGAATTTTCTCATTAAATTTTAAGTTCTAGAATATAACCTGAATGAATGGGCAGGTTGTAGCTTTATGCTGGTAGTTTTTTAAGCAGGGCAGGTTGACATTTCTATGAAAAAAAGCATTATATATATATATATATATATATATATATATATATATATATATATGATACATTGTACCTTTTTTTGCTGATTTTACATGCCATAAAATTTGAAATTAATATTATAAACAATAAAACAATTGCATGGAAAGTTGACCCATAAAATATTTATTTTAAGTTAAGGTAAATCTAATCAAAATGGAAAACTTGCCATAAGGTTATAAATATGATGCACGATATAAGCTAATTTAGTAATTACTATATATATATATATATATATATATATATATATATATATATATATATATATATATATATATATATATGAGACATTGTACTTTTTTAGCTGATTTTACATGTGACAAGTAGAAGAAATTAATTTTATAATCAATCAAATAATTTGCATGGAAAGTTGACCCATAAAATATTTATTTTAAGTTAAGGTAAATCTAATCAAAATGGAAAACTTGCAATAAAGTTATAAATATGATGCACAATATAAGCTAATTTAGTAATTACTATTAGTATTATTAATAACCTAAGTACATGTATATAAATGCCTAATACATGTCTGATTGAGAAGTTTGTATGACTATGAGCTACATTAGTCTTGCAGAAACATGGAAATGTCCAGATGTACATTCAGTGAACATAATGTCTGTATATAAAATTTCTGGTCAAAATATAAGCTTTTGAAAAAATATTTTCAAAGATTTGTTCCTTCATCATGATAACCCATTTTTGAATGTTGAGACTGTCATCAGTCAAGCATGTTTTTATTTGGTTGATGATCCCTTTCACCATAAATGTGTTACTTGTAGACTTTTAATTTATTTTTCAGGGTTTTGGTGATATTACTGGAGGTTGCTTGTGTCGAGTGAATGGGCAAAAATGTCATCCAAATTGCAACAATTGTCACTGAGCAGCAACATGGTTATGAAGGTTTTCTGACTATTTATGAAATGAATGCACAAATATGTTACTCAAGCAGATACAGTATGGAAAGCCTTCTTGTTTCGGATGCAAAGACTGAAGGGTCACTCCATCTGCAGCAGTTATCATTATCAGTAAAATATTGTTAGATTTGTAGGTAATATTTTTCAGTTAATTAGGAATAAATATTCCATTTAACAGTAAGGGCTAGACTGAACATATCAATGGAAAGAATGGTTATGTCATTTTGTGCATGTTAATTAACATATTGGTAATGATATTTGAAAAGGATTTTCAGATAAAAGGATAGAAATGTCATTTAATTATTTGTTAATAAATTTATAATGTTTTAATGATGATTGCTTACAGGATGACTGAACAGATGAAATGGTAACATCTTTTATCACATGCATATGTTGAGAAACAACTGGACTACAAATACCTAAGTGTACATCAGTATTATAGAGGCCTTCATTTTATCAGCAGCTAGAACAGATAAAACATCTTTTAAATAATGCAACCGATTAGTGTAAAATTTGGCCAATAATTGAAATTATCCAAGTTTACGATGTGATATCTTTTAATTGACATCACAGGCTTAGGGATGTCATTATATAGACAATGTGGTAAAATGGCAGATGCATCCATTATTGGACATAGATTGAATGATTATACAATTTTATGCAAAATTAGGAAAATTATTTACATGGTTCAATTCTCACTTGGAAGCAGGTTATGGACCCAAAGCGAAGTCTGGAATCAGTAGATGGATGAATGTTTTAGTGATGGAATGAAAACTCAAAGAAACGGAAAGGCTTAGGACATGTCTTTCAAAAGAAATAGTCAATTCTGGAACTTATGTGAAGGATGACTGATATGTTACTGTCTGAGAGGTAGCAGAAAATATAAATGGTTGATACAGAAGTGCAGAAGAAACTTAGGTCAAGAAATTAAGAATGCATGGGGTTTGTGCTCATTCAGGGTGCTTCCTGCATTAGTGGAGAAGAGAATCTGTCATTGTGTATAAGATAGACTGGTTGTTCCCACTCCAGTGCAGCACACTACTAAACTATTGACTAATCATCAGCTTCAGGTGCTCTGACCTTTGGACCTTTGGATCCCTATAAAGGACAAGGTCTCTGAGGCCAACACTACTACAAAGATTGAAGAAATATCTATCCATGCATGCAAGAAAATTTTTCTATTTAATTTTCATATTACTTATGATAGATATGTGTTGCACAGTATGGGTTTATGTATACAAACTTAATACTAAACTGTGTATTAAAACTTCAAAAGCATACAGCTAGAATTATATTGGATATCAATCCAATATCACCATCTGCTAACATGTTTAAGTGCTTAAATCTTCAAACGCACCCCCTTTTGATCCAAGCATATCATATCTATGTAATTTAGTCTATAAAACGCTTCATAATTTTACACCTCTTTACCCATATGATATGCTTTTCCAGTCGCTGATGAAAAAAGTCCTTCATAATTCCACACCTCTTAAATTACCTGAATGAATTGCTTGTCTAAATCATTGATACTTTTTCTGTATACTCGGGTCTTTAAGATCATCATGAAAGTTATGTTTCACAACTAACAAAACCAAGAACTATAAAAAGACATGTACATATACAGAATATACTGAATGGAATCAACTATCACTTAACTGAAGCAGGTTGACAGTCTTGTTGCTCAGGTAAGGTTGTTTCAGCTACCTTTAGTATTCACTTTCCATCCAAGTCGTTTTGTGCCTCCATACCAATTTTAAAAATGAAAAAGTCATCACGGATATGCAAAATGCACAAAGCTTAGTTAACTTTCTAACTTGATTTCCACCAAATGTCAACCAACATTGCCATCTTTATGGTTTCAAACCAAATGGAAGCTGTCATTACAAACAACCAGACAGACTGCTCACTGTCCTTTTCTGGTATCTAGGACAGTTCATTTTCTGCATCCAATATTTTCAGTATCTTGTTTTAATATTTTCTAGAATGATTTGAGAAAATAAAAAGGTGCAACTTGTACATGCATGTGCTCTAAGGGATGTAACTCTCAAAGTAATGAAAATGTGAAGATTTATTGAGTGCTTATCAAAGACAGCAAACATCATCAATTGGTTTCTGAGAAATAGTAGTCTTGCCCATGCCATTATCTATGATAGTAAAGAAACTCAGGTTTGGTTCAAAACATGCAGAAGATGATATTGTTAGGAACCCCATGATGACAGTCAGTTATTCATCAATTGATGAATGTAATGACTATGTTTAGTGCATTATTTATTTCCTTAATGCTTTTTGGTCTTAAAATTGTTAGGGAGTGCAAACAAACAGTAAGGTAAGTGAATACTCTAAGTATATATATCTCACCAAATATTCAATCTTTCCTTTGTACTTTTGCATAAGGATAAATCAGCTGCAAACATGTTGCAATGTTGTGTGTGTGTGTGTGTGTGTGTGTGTTATTAACCTGTTATCAATATAAGCATTCTTTCTTTGTCCTGGAAATATTATGCACATGTGTAGAATGTTTGTATGATGTTGAAATTTGGTTAAGTGAAGTATGTCCTGAAAATAAGTTATTATTATTATTATTATTATTATTATTATTATTATTATTATTGTTGTTGTTAAATTGGTGGGATTGTTTGGTATATGACATATTTGTCCATCAAAATATAAAATTTTGAGGGGAAAAATCCTTCATAAGGACATACCTTAATAGTTTTATTACTTGCCTATCATGTGCTGAAAAATGGCGTTAAGCCCCACAACAACAACAACAACAACAACAACAACAACAACTTGTAGAAGATGCATGTAAAGAAATTATTGCACAAAATACTTGTCATACATTTTTGGATGCTTTTTGTTGATTTTGCAAGAAAAAGTTGATGGTTGATGAATCATTAAATCCACAAATTGCTCTTCTTATTGATGTATCTTTGTGAAATTCTTAGTTATTTTCCAGCCTTCCTAAATAAAGGTGTTCTTAGGACCTATAGGTTCAAATTTATTGGACCTTTTTCACTTTCAGGGAGTTGTGAATAGTTGTAAAACAAATAAAATCTTACTTTTCCTTTTTAGACTTTTTGAAACCAGTCTTTTTTTTGGATCATTAACAATGCAATTCTTCCATTTTACATTGTGCATGCATTTTTTTCACTTGAACAACCAGAAAATCACTTCTGACAACTGGCTTCAGTTGCCAAGGCAGTGTCATCACTGTTGTCATCATTAGTCTAACTTGTTTTCTACAGCTTCTGAACATGTTGTACATGGATTACTTTCATCATTAGTAATTGTCACTTTTGATGACTTTAATAATCAGGTTTAAATAGTAAGATGTATTATTTTCAATTGGTTATGGTTTACAGACT
Source organism: Potamilus streckersoni (assembly GCA_016746295.1). Lineage (NCBI taxonomy): Eukaryota > Metazoa > Mollusca > Bivalvia > Unionida > Unionidae > Potamilus > Potamilus streckersoni. The sequence goes on from JAEAOA010000903.1 coordinate 742,731, forward strand.
TGGAGTTGTATCAAAGCATGAGATCATCTTGATCAGTAAAAAGCTTCCTGCATGGTTCAAGTGATAAAGTCAAGCATCTTTATCACTTATTAACTTTCCAAATAGAATGGACACAAAGCACAAGCTTTCAAACAAGTTATTTTTTGTGTGCTTTTAATAATGCATTGCCAAAGGTAATACATGTTCTTTTAAAGATTAATGCAATTCACAAGGGTGTAGCTTAAAGAGAACACTTCTGTTTTATAAGTGCAATTTTTAGTTTACTCCATTGTCAATAACAATCAGCAAGTTTTAAAAGAGTCTGTGAATCTGCATCAATCTTGAACTTCCATACAACTAACAACTTAGGCAACTAAGGCATCAAAGAGCATTTTGAATTTCCAGTGTATATTATCAGCAGTTCTGAATCTGTTTTTGTCCTGGGTCAGTACTGGATAAAGCTATGTCAGTTGCCCATTTTAACCTTGAAGACCCTGGAAAATGCCATGCCCACTGAGTGTCATAAAGCTTAATTTGTTTCAATTTAAAATATTAGTATATGTTTGTTTTCCTTATTGTGTAACTCTAATAATGACCAGTCAGATGAATTGACTGGTGGTTTAATGAATTTTATCACATTGATTATAGTGGACAACCTTAATGGCATTATAAGTTTTAAACAAGGGACATGATTATACTTGACCTATTTGTACATAGTATAGACATTCGTAGCAACTTTCATACTTTAATACTTTTATGCATGAATGATTTTAAATGTGTGTAATTTTTAAAGCTGAAAGCCAACAAGCTTTATTTCCAGATCACTGTTCTAGTTTTTATCAAGTCTTCAGTTTTAATAGCAGTAAAAGCATTTTTGAAACATAATGCAATTAAGATTAGTGTTGGGAATTGGTTGAAATGAAGGGATCAATGATTGTTTTATTATAACTGATCAAGTCATTTTAATTTTAATTGGTGGAGATATTTTTTAAATTGTGTCATAAATTTGGTAAATTTGTATCATATAAAGTTGAATACTTGACCAGCATGTTTGTCTACCATGTTGTTGGCACCTGGGTTGTGCTAAACACAGAAAATTTATATTAACTGGAAGCTGTTACACATCCTTACATATCTAACTTTTCCTGGTAGATTTCTTCAGAAAAGTCAGTTTGAAAACAAGAATTGATTATTTATATTCAAGTAAGGAAAACCATACTCAGAAGCTTTGTCACTGGATTTTCCAACCACTCTTGAACATTTTGAATAATTTTCATACCACTAGCTATAATATTATATCAGAGAATGGCAGTAAAGTTTGTTTTTTTGTAGAATGGAACAAATGTTATAAAGTCTTAACAAAAAACTTTGCAAGCTACAAAATTCTTCTGAAATGTTAACAGAATTGTGTCAGATATTCATGATCAGAGGAAATGATAACAAAATTATGTCAAATATCTAGATGAAATGATAACAAAATGATGTCAGATATCTAGATGAAATGATAATAAAATGATGTCAGATATCTGGATGAAATGATAACATAATGATGTCAGATATCTGGATGAAATGATAAAATGATGTCAGATATCTGGATGAAATGATAACAAAAGGGCATAAAAATCGTCATGATCTGTAGGAAATGTTACTAAAAATGATGTCAAATATTCATAGTTTGAATGTCAAGAATGATATAAAATGTTTTTTTGAAGATGAATATTAAAAAATTGTTATAAACCAGAGGTTCTCAAACTGTGATACATGGACCACTGCTGATCTAAGTTCCATTCAGGTGATCCATGGAATAGTTGCATTGAGAACCTGAAAGTTGCTATAAAATATGGGATCATCCATCACATTAGAAAGAAAAAACTAAAGATATAAAAATGTGAATTGTAGAACAAAGCATGCTAATTATTAAGTGTTTTTATACTGCACTTTTATGCAAAATGCTTTACAATACAACATTAGGAATGATTATTAGGTGGTCTGCCAAGATTTTCAGCAATCACTAAGTGGTCTTACAAGAACCTCAGCATTGTTAAAGTGGACAGTGAAGAAAAGTTTGAGAACCACTGGTATAACTATTCCTGCTGTAGATGACATTTTAAAAAATAGTATAAAATATTCATGATTACTTGGATGTATTGATTTATGCCTGTGTATCAAACTTTGCTTTGTTTTTATCAGTATGATTCACATTTTGCAAGGAAATTTTAGAAATATAAAATCGGTTTACTAGACACTTACATCAATGAATCAATTCATGGAAAATCCAGCTTCTGATATTGCAAACTGTGTTGTGTGTAATATGGTCTTTAAATCAATTTACAAATTGTGTAAATATACTGCAGTAATTGTTGTTGTTTGGGGTTGTCATAATCAATATAGGTCCTAATTGTTAATTGGATGTCATAATCAATACAGGTCTTAATATTAATTGGATGTCATAATCATTGCAGGTCTTAATGTTAATTGGATGTCATATTCATTACAGGTCTTAATGTTAATTGGATGTCATAATCATTACAAGTCTTAATGTTAATTGGATGTCATAATCATTACAGGTCTTAACGTTAATTGGATGTCATAATCATTACAGGTCTTAATGTTAATTGGATGTCATATTCATTTCAGGTCTTAATGTTAATTGGATGTCATATTCATTACAGGTCTTAACGTTAATTGGATGTCATAATCAATACAGGTCTTAATGTTAATTGGATGTCATATTCATTACAGGTCTTAATGTTAATTGGATGTCATAATCAATACAGGTCTTACAGTAAATTAGATATCATTATCATTACAAGTCTTGAAGTGAAATCGATGTCATGTCATAATTGATAGAAGTGAACTGGACATCATAATCATTAAAAGTCTTAAAGTGAAATTGAATGTCATATTCATTACAAGTCTTACAATAAGATGGATTATACATACATGGTTGCCAGTTGAAAAAGTTTGGTAAGAACAAACTTACCCACAGGAAGCTATTGACAGCTTTCTCACATACTCACATGGTTGTTTTCGTTTTAAAATTTGTTTTTCTTTATGGAAGAATAAATGATAAGAGCAGTAACAACTCTTAAGGGCTATTGTAAATTTAACTTGGATATTTTCAGAAGGAGCAATAATATGCAAGTCTAAAGTGAATTGGACATAATTGTTGCTGTTGTTATGGGTTTAACACCATTTTTCAGCATGTGATAGGCTATACATGGTATTCAGTATATTTGGTGGATGAAAAACCTAAGAAAACACTGGTCAGAACCACCAACCCAAAGGAAGCTACTGGGAAGCTTTCTCACATACCCATTTCGACTGTCTGAGACTCAAATCCCATGTGGACAGAGATTAGATGTCAGTGATCTCTAAAGGCCTTAGATCACATGGCCACCTGGGGTCCCAAATTGGATGTCATATTCATTACAGGTCTTAATGTTAATTGGATGTTATAATCATTAAAAGTCATAATGTTAATTGGATGTCATAATCAATACAGGTCTTAATGTTAATTGGATGTCATAATCATTACAGGTCTTAATGTTAATTGGATGTCATATTCATTACAGGTCTTAATGTTAATTGGATATCATAATCAATACAGGTCTTAATGTTAATTGGATGTCATAATCAATACAGGTCTTAATGTTAATTGGATGTCATAATCATTACAGGTCTTAATGTTAATTGGATGTCATAATCAATACAGGTCTTAATGTTAATTGGATGTCATATTCATTACAGGTCTTACAGTAAATTAGATATCATTATCATTACAAGTCTTGAAGTGAAATCGATGTCATGTCATAATTGATAGAAGTGAACTGGACATCATAATCATTAAAAGTCTTAAAGTGAAATTGAATGTCATATTCATTACAAGTCTTACAGTGAATATATATCATAATCATTAAAAGTCTTAAAGTGAAATCGCTGTCATGTCATAATTGATAGAAGTGAACTGGACATCATATTCATTAAAAGTCTTAAAGTGAATTAGATATCATAATCATTACAAGGATTTACCAATGGTGTTTTTCTTTAATAATTGATAGTACCAGTCCGCAATATTTTTTTAAGTTTAATTTGCATTTTTTTATTAATAATATATTTCCAATCCAAGTTACAGTGGAATCGGTCTTCAAAGACCACCCATTCTATCAAAAGTTTATAGTCTCTCAAGACAGTTGTACTCCTCATAGCTTCAAGACGGGTTTTACTGTATTCTGTATGATCAACACTGAATTGTACAATAATACAATACACAAGTATGTTTATATTTATTTCTTCCATCTTTAACTGATGCTCATGATATTGTTATATCATTACTCTGTAATATTGTATCATTTGATCTGTCAGCCTCTATTCAAACAATACTTCAAATTCAAAGGATTTTGGTATTCAGATTTTCTTCTATAACTATGGACATATGTATGTTTACTAATGATCTATGAATGAACTAATTTTAAACCACTTTTATCTGTTGTTTTTTTTTAAATGTCAGAGCATCAGAGTTATACATGCAAATTAATTTAGAGTGAAATTTTATGAATGGGGTAAATGTGCTGTCAAAAGTTTTCCTTTTTTCAAAAGTGTTTCTCTTAAGTGATCAATATATTTGCTACACATAGACAAATGTCTTGAATGAAATGTTCTTATATTTACTAAACTATTAATAAATAACTGAATAAATGTTTGAATTCTGTAGCCATCTGAGATGTCTTCCATTTAAACAGGGTACTTGGCTGTAAATATCTGACATTCTATGGTACTAATGAGTGATTTTGTATTAACTATTTTTGCTTTAAGAACATGAAAAATAGCATATTGAATGAAGGGTTTTTATGCTTTTAAAGGATTTCAAATGTACAAAATAAATAGAAAACTGAGCCACAAGATTGAACTCCATATCTGTCACATTTCTTTAAACAAGTTGAGTATGTCAACGTGTTATCACTGATGACCTATGTTGTACATTAAAGATTTTTTAAAGTAATCAATTAAATAATTGGTTACTTGAAATATAAAATTATGATTGGAATAAATTCCTGCAACAACAAAAAAACAACAGTAATTAGTAATTATAAGGCAAAAAAAGAACTGCTTACAAATTTTGTGAAATTAGTTCTATAATATCATGTTCATTGTGTTATGTTGAACTCTTAGAACTAAGCAAAGAACAGTGTTCTATGCAAAATGTGAACAAATGAGCACTGTGAGTTGTGATAGACTGAACAGAAGTAATGAAACTATACTCTAATTACCCAGATAAAAAATGAATTGTAATTGATTACTTTGATTAATTCAGTGTGACAGTAATTGTAATAAGTTACTTAGTACCTTGTATAAAGAACTTCAGTGGTTTTCAAGGTCATTAACAGTTACTTAGTACCTTGTATAAAGAACTTCAGTGTTTATCAAGGCCATAACACATTGACTTAGTACCTTGTATGAAGAACTTCAGTGTTAATGAAGGTCATAACACAGTTACTTAGTAACTTGTATAAAGAAGTCAGTGTTTATCAAGGTCATAACAGTTACTTAGTACCTTGTTTCAAGAATTTTGGTGTTTATCAATCATAACACAATTATTTAGTACCTTAATGAAGAACTTCAGTATTTTTCAAGGTCACAATACAATTACTTAGTACCTGATATGAAAATCTTCAGTGTTTTTAAAAGTCGTTAACACAGTTACTTAGTACCTTTCTTGAAGAATTTTGGTGTTTATCAAAGTCATAACACAATTACTTAGTACCTTGTATAAAGAACTTTGGTGTTTATCAGAGTCATAGTACAATTACCTAGTATCTTGTTTGAAGAAGTTAGGTGTTTATCAAGGTCATAACATGAGGTTTCTATTAACAAACATCCTGTTATTTTATATGATCCATTTCTCCAGGAAATCCAGAATTCTAACAATAAATGTCCAAGGGTCTATGTCATTGCCCCAGTGTTCTGAAATGCACTCATCTCTGCCATGAGAGCCAATTAATTATATTTTTTAACTGTATTACAATACCTAATAAAGATATGCTGAATTGCTTATTCACTACTGCCATGTCACCTTTGTGTGGACACTGTTGAAGGAGCACTACTTCATATATTTTCAGAATATTTACTTTGCTTTCATTTTTTGGGGGGGGGTAGTTTAAAAATATCAATGTTTAAATTAAGTTTGATAGAAAAAGGCAGAAAATCACATTTAAAGTGTGTCAAACTTAAATATATGTAGGGCTCTCCTAGACCAAATGTAGACTCATCACATGACAAATCAAAATAGTAATCTAAGGTGCAAACATAATAAGTGTTTATGCTTCAACATTGACTTATGTGATAATAAAATGCTATCTACTGCTGTCATCCATGGGATTAAAGAGTTTTAATTCACACTAATCTATGCTCCTTTACATAGCATAGACAGATACATACAGAGATTAACAAAGTAAATCCTGTATACCACCAGCTTATTGGTACGAAAGTATAAAAGGAATTATTTTGAACAGGTCACAACTCTTACTACTTTTCCAGAATTTTATTGGGGTTACTTAAAGAATCAAGCATGGCATACTGTTATGTGTTTAAGCTCATTCAAAGTAACAAAATATAAGAGTAAAGCCAACAAGCTTGGCAAAATTTAACAAAATAATTTATTTCCCTAGAAAACAAGGTAAAAATATGACAAAGGACTCATGGTTTGTGATTATAATCCAAAAATTTATCCTAGAATGAATAATACAAGTCCTATCACTAAAAAGTTCTAAATGAATCAAAGTTATAATCCCTACGAAGTTCCTAAATGGTAGGCGATGATGTCTTCTATAACATGTCGTATGCTGTTGTGTCAACAGTTCCTTGTTGAATTTTATGAATCAAGAATAATACTCCAGCTTTAGAATTCCGAATAATTTCCAATAAATGTCTTTGTCTAAGAATACTGATGAAAAGCACTTATATTTCCAGGAAAAATAAATTATTTTAAATAACAACTTCAACTCGACTAGTCACAACACAACATACCTTTGAGCTCCCACAGGTATGAAATACAACTGAATTTAATCACTTAGAAGCATTAGCTTTAAAGTTTTAGATATGTGATGAGGTCACGTGGTTACTCAATTTGAATGTTACAGAAAGAAAATAAGACAATTCACATGTACGCCATGGACAAATTTGGTCGTATGGAATGAATCTTACTATAAAATTAAAAAAACATTGTTTACAACAGAGCTGATGCAAGCCAAGAATGACCATGATTACACCAAAGATTTTCACTCTGTGTTTATGAATTCTGAACCAAGGCCAGGAACTAGGTCAACTAAAAATACAATATGACAACACTGTTATTTACTAGAAATGAACTGAATTTTTTAGAAAAATGTCAATTCCAGTGAATAAAGGTATCATTATAATAACTTGCAATGAAATAAAAAAATAAATTAAAAATTTTAAAACTAACACAATTTAATTACATATACATTACAGTACTATGTTTTCTATTGATAAAATTTTTAAAAATTTACAAAAATAATGATAATTTGCAGGTTAAATTGGTTGAAGAGATTTTTCTCCTTGTTGCATTCAAATCTGGGTCTGCCCCAATTTTTTTCAGGAGAGGTTAAAAATTTCCAGCCTTATAATTGCTTGAAAAAGTTCTGTGATTTTTGGACAAGAAACTTATTTCCATTATATAAGTTGAAATAATAATCTTCAGGTAACAGAAAAATATTCTAGTTCGAAAGAAACTCCATGGTGCGCACTTCCCTGTGTCAATAAAATTGCTTGTTGCCTTACCAAACATTTTGTTTTCAACATATAGAGCTATTGTAGAAAATGTAAACTCTTTGTAAAGTTTCCATCACTGCTAAGTTCATGCAGTACAGATGATAAATGAATAATTAAGATACTCTGTGTTATGTCTCACATTCAAAGCTCCTAGCAGTTGGAACACTCCTCATATTCTTGGTCTATTTCACAAATATTTTCATGTGAAGAGTTCTTTGGAACTAATTTTTTTGCCATATTGAACCTATGAATCATTATTTGCATAAAGAAATCTTCAGAAAAGCAGCATGGCCACATGGTCTTCCCTTATATTCATCATTAAACCCATATCACTATAGCTGCATGCCCCCAAATTTGAATTCCACTACAAAGGTGGCTAAGGTAACCAGACATAAAATGGGACAAATTATGTTGACACTATATTCATCAATCCATTAGTTAACATTGATTTGTCCAGCTCATAACTTTGTGACAGCTGGAGAGATTTTTTTAAAATTTTGCCCTTGCATATATCACATCTAGACTGTCACATGCCATGTACAGGCCTCTTGCCACTGGGTTATGCTAGTAGATTGGCAAGGGAAAATGTAATTGTTTGATTTTGTACATTTTCTGGAGGATAACTTTAAAACTACTTAGAGATTTGTCCAGAAAAGGGCATGAGAGGGGCATACACTGTGCTGTGAGGTACTCTTGTTATTTAAGCATGTAAGCTGCATCACATGTGTTGATGCTATCTTCAAATTTAAATTTGTTCACTTTGAGAGGGTTATTCAACATACTTTTATCATGAACCCATCTGACACTGAGGTTAAATTTTGGGTGCATTGTGTATGTGCATCTTAGCCACCTTTGTAGTGGAATTCAAATTTGGGGGCATGCAGCTATAGTGATATGGGTTTAGTGATGCATATAAGAGAAGGCACTCTTTATCTCAGTATATGTGAATGTATGTTGTAGTAACTGTGGACTACCAAACCCATTGATAACTGATTTGAATGATGCTGTGACTGAAACCATTAGCTATTTGAGAAGAAAATTTAGACAAAACTTAATGAGTGCATAACTTTGTTCAGCAGACAAAGAACATGGATATATTGATATGAGTGATCCTGCCAACAATTGTATTTGTTTTATAAAGTTATTAAAATCAACCACACATTTTGTCTGTGTTTGTTGCTTCACGAGTATATTAGCTGGATGTACATTTTTCAAATAATGCGACTCTTGCATAATATGATTGTGTTTGAAATGTGTAAAATATGCCCATACTCAAGGTTTGGTTTATGCCAATGTTTTACACCTGTCATTTTGGGTTTGCTTTACACATGTAATATATGCCTATTCTCAGGAATGATTTATGCCTGTAATATACAACTGCACTCAAATATGGTTTACACCTGTGATTGACATCTGTAATATATGTCTATGTGTCCAATGGTTTATGTAATTTATGCCTGTACTTCAGTATGGTTTAAGCCTTACTTTGATATGTCTTATGCCTGTGATTTACATCTGTAATACACCTTACATTGATGTATTTTAATACAGATGAACTAATTTTAAATAACTCACCTGTGTACACCTAAAGTATGCCACTAATATGCCCAAGCCAAAATGCACACATATTTTAGGTGTAGAATACAACAGTAGAATGCCTATGATACAGGTGTATGATTTTGTATGGGTTAAAATGGCACATGCACATTCATTATTGAGTCAACTTAAAAGTATCAGATTATAACTTGTACAAGTCTTCTCAAGTCTTGCAAAGTACATTCTATTTTTATCAGTATATTTAATCAATGTTTGTCAACAAATTGCTATTTGTTCTAAACAGACCTTGGCCACAGGAAAAGGGTCCAATTTATGCATTATGTACAATCATAAATTTGGTTCAGTGTTCTATTAAAGGTGAAAAAAATTTAATAAGTTCTTATGTATGTGTGTTTATCCGTTAAGTAAAGATTACTAAAATTTTAATAAAATCATGTTTACTGGATGTGCCAGGATAAGAATCCATAACTTCCAACAATGGAAGTCCAAGAGTTCCAAAATTGACAAAACAATGTAAACCCTATAACATAGAAAAACATGGAAAAAATTATACAATATGAAAGAAATCATTTTGCACACTAAATAACTTTTATGTGAAAAAAACCCAAACAACTTCAACCGCTATTATGCAACAGCATCCTGGACAGTGCTATGCCATTTATACTAATATGTATTATGTCAATGTGTTTAAGGTCACTTACATTATGTACACTCTATTTTCTTACCTTTAAAATGGTCTTTACGAGAAAGAATAGTATCTATGTAAAAAAAATAATTTAGCCCATTCATCACTAAGTAACTTTGTAGGCATAGAGTCCTCAACACTAAGTAACTTTGGAGTTGTAAAGCAAAATGACTTGTGGACTTTGAAATAACATAACTTTGCCAATTTTAATGATATCTGACTGGATTAGGTGTCAAAATCATGGTAAAAATAAAATTTTGTGACTAATTCACTAAAATTTGCATATCTATTACAACTGTTAAAATACAGATGCAAACAGGTAATACAACAGATAAAATACAAGTAATTATCTAATTACTTCTTAGAAAACTTAGAATGTTCTCAAAACTTGTTCAATTGACCCTAGATGTACTAGTGAATAATCCCAGTAGCAACACAGGTCTTTCTTTCAGGTATTTGATAGGTAAAAGCTTGTCAAATTCTAATTAAAGTTAAGCGTGAGTAAAACAATAAATTTCACAAAGCTATTTTTCTTTTATCTTCAAGTAAAATAAAACTGATGACACTAATATAATAACTGAAGAATCTATCATTTATAATGTCTGTACATGTAATCTTTATTCAATTGGCACCTGCAGTCTACACAGGTAAGTCTACACAGGTAAGTCTTCAAACAGGTGCTCTTGGTAGTAATACACAGTGATACTTTGCATTTGCCACACATTAGTGAAGATTTGGATCAATTAAAAGGATTATCTGTCATATAGACACACCTGGATAGCTGGCCTTGTAGTTTTTGTGCTTCTTGTTGCAGACTTCACAGTCTGTCAGCACTCCCACTTGGCACAGGCCAGTGTGCTTTCTCATCCAGCCTTACTTCATCAATGTTCAGTTGTCTTGGTCTTTTGAAGGTTCTTGTTCCTTGCTAAATATTTCTGATCAGCTCATGGGCTACATCCATTCGAAATGACAAGTCTCTTGCTCTTTTCCAGGTGGATTATGATCCACAACTGTACCCTCCAAAACAAAGGCGTTGTACAATGCACACTCTCTGTTTTATCTCTATCCAACAATACCATCGCATGGTTTTCTTTTCTTTTTTCAGTCTTGTTCTCTGGTCTAACCTGTCTACACCTCCAATGTATTTGGCATAATCTGTTACTGTAGGTGTACAAGGAAGTTGAGTGTTTGTTCCATCTTTATTCTGCTGCACTGTAGTTTGATCTCCTACTGGTTGGTGACATGATGAAAGATAGTATACAATACGACTGTCTTTCCAGTAGGATGCTAGCAATGGCCCACTCATGAGCCAGACTTATGTTCCTCTACACATTCTTCCAGCAGCAACATTTGATTGTACCAGGGCTTTATGATAATCTTTAAGATTTGTTCTTACTGTTCCACACAGATATTTTTCCGTTGGTACAGGTATTCAGCCAGGTGAGGGCTTGTAAAGAAATTGTCAGTGTATATCTCATAGCCCTTCATTTCAATTGGTTTTGCAAGAGCAATTACCACCTTAGATGACAGACCAAGGTTTCCATTTACAACCTTTGCATTCTTTCCGACATAAACGTCAAAATTATAACAATATGATGACACAGCCAGAACCCATATCTTTATTCCAAACTTAACTGGTTTATCTTTCATATATTATTTCAAGCTCAGTCTCCCTTTAAAAGGTACCATAGCTTCATCAACTGTAAAATGTTTGTGAGGGACATATTCAGACTGGAATGCACGTCTTAAATGGTCTAACAAATATCTCACCTTGTGTAATTTGTCATTTGAAACACACCTGTCCTCGCTGAAGTGCAGGTAGCGTCTGATATGAAAAAATCGATCTCTGGATGTAACTTGGCCAATTTTGGATCCTAGAAGTCAGTGTGTATCACTTTCTGACCAATACAATTCATCCCTGTCAAATTTCATGGTGTCCATAATAATTAAAATTCCATAAAATGCCTTGATTTCATCCAAAGTGAGATCTGTCCACACCTTTATCGCCTCTGCATCGTTTGATCGGCGCATTCAAGTTCGTTAAATGGACAATGTTTCCAAAAACTTCATCTGAATAGAATATTTGAAAATATTCAGAAGCTTTCATGAAGCAATCTAACACTAGGGTGGGTCTAACTCTGTCAGAAAACTGAAACAAATCTCTTTGATTTTCCAGATTCGTCCAAACAAAATCATGTGGAGTGTAAAATTCCTCTGGTTCAAAACCTTCAAAGTCCTCTTCATCGTCATCACTGTCACCCACAAGTGCATTCCATTGTCTCTCCAGACGTCTTCTATCATTTTCATACAAATTTACCAGGTCGAAATTATTTAAATCCTCTAACTCAAAATCAGACATTTCACTCTCCTCTGAACTTTCTTCATACTCCGCCATATTGGATACTAATTTCACCATTCGAAAAAATATTAAAACTTCCTACTTTGGTGGCACTCACCAGTTATTATGTACTTTTGAGAGAGTGATGTATGTAAGGTGAAGTTGTTTGCATTTTAAACATGCAAAGTGGAGAGAATGTTGGCATATCTCTATGCTACTTTCATGTAATGTGGCTGAAATTTCTTTGGATATTGTACTTTTGGAAATTTTAAATGATCTTTGGACACTGCTAACTAAAATGACTGCGCCCTTGTGCTCCAAAAAGTAACCTGAATTTGTCTAAAGTACACTATTCTTGGCAGCTATTAAAATATGGAAAATGAATTTTGCCAAACTAGACAATACCAGCTTCTAAAAGTGCAATGAATGAATTACCAAATACATAAATGTAAAAAAAGTTATCGGCTCTCTTTTGTTTTTACAATTTACCTCTGAAGTTCGAGAAGTGAAAATGAGCAAGTAGATCTAGCACTTTTTTGAAAGGTGCACATCTGGAGAAAGACCATGCTGTACACTCTCTAACCCATATTACACCCATCAATCATACATAAAAAAAATAAAGGGAATTAAAGGTTCTTTGAACAATACCTAAGATATACAAAGTCTCTTTTAAATAGCCAGTATAACTAGTGAGGAAACCCAGGGAGATTCTATTTCTTTAAAATTCTAACCCTATGCTAAATACGAAACTGTAGAGCACCACCTTAAAAACAAATATAAACATTTATGCAATTATTTTTCTTATTTTCATATTATGTATGATGTTCTGAGTAAAATGGTACATTAACATTGACTTTATTCACGAAAATAAGATAATTATGCTTATTTTTGCTTTAGCTTACATAATTTGCCATGAGGCATGTTTGGATGAGTAGTGACCTTCATTATGGGGAAATTACAAATCTTTTAATATAGGAATAAAGTCAACTTAAATTGAAAGCATTAAGGAAAAGAAATATATAGTGGAAATGTTTCTTTTCATTTATTTGCAATGATATTAAAAAATAAATTATGACAAAGCAAATTTGCTTTCTTCCATATCAATTAGATAATATGTTACCCTTTGACCTTTATGAACCTCACCTGTTATATCCCTTTTCTAACTGTAAAATTTATTGTTGACATCTCATGAATAAATCTGGCTAGTTTCATGTTCCTGTCTTTCAGCATAAGACTGGTTGCTATGTTGACAAAATGCGATGCACATTTTTAAAATAGTTAATTTTTATCATAAGGAGGGGAAAAGCTGTACTTGTTTGAGACTCTGACTTTATAACTGCTGTTCTGAGTGGGGGAAATACAGGACAATTTTTCCAAAAAACTGTTTTGATGCTTGTGACTTTAATATTTCAGCCATACAATCAAAATTAAATCATACAATAATAATACCTATATACTCTTTATGGTGGCACTCACCAGTTATTATGTACTTTTGAGAGAGTGATGTATGTAAGGTGAAGTTGTTTGCATTTTAAACATGCACAGAGGAGATAATGTTGGCATACCTCTATGCTACTGTCATGTACTGTGGCTGAAATTTCTTTGGATATTGTACTTTTGGATATTTTAAATGATCTTAGGACACTGCTAACTAAAATGACTGCTCCCTTGTGCTCCAAAAATCAACCTGAATTTGTCAGAAGTACACAATTCTTGGCAGATATTAAAATATGGAAAATGAATTTTGCCAAACTAAATAATACCAGCTTCTAAAAGTGCAATGAATGAATTACCAAATACATAAAATATAAAATAAAGTTATCGGCTCTTTTTATTTTACAATTTACCTCTGAAGTTCAAGAAGTGAAAATAAGCAAGTAGAGCTAGCACTTTTTTGAAAGGTGCACATCTGGAGTAAGGCCAAGCTGTACACTCTCTAATCTATATTACACCCATCAATCATACATCAAAATAATAAAGGGAATTAAAGGTTCTTTGAACAATACCTAAGATATACAAAGTCTCTTTTAAATAGCCAGTATAACTATTGAGGATACCCGAAGAGATTCCTTTATTTTAAAATTCTAACCCTATGCTAAATACGAAACTGTAGAGCGCCACCTTTATTTGATATTTCTAGTTGTATACAAGCTAAACTCAAAAGATAATCCAAATATAACATCTACATTAAAAGATGGAAGTTATTAGAGGCATCCCAAAATTTTTATAGTCGGGTACTATAACGTTAAAAAACACTGCTCCAGACCAAAAAGTCAGTCCATAGTGTTTATGGACTAACTTCCCCTGGACCGTTTTTTTTCGGTCCAAAGTGATGAAAGGGTTAACTGAAAATCAAAATGAAATGAATTGACATTTTACAAAAGCCTAAATCATCTAAAACAAACAAAACCAGCTTCTTATAACCAATGAGGATCGACTGTATTCCATATACTGTACATTCATATTTGTACCACATGCCTTCAGGGCCAGTTTAGGTCACACAAAGACCTGTCAACTGTTGTCTATCCCTTGCCCAGCCTTCATCAGTATTTTCCTGCATAAACTTGTGGCTTTCTTTAACAGTAGCAAATATGTCTTAAAATTTATGGCATTTTGGTAGAAAGTGTGATAAGTCATTGAAGGGCTTCTTCCAATGCAAGGTATACATTTCTCCTAGATACCAGCAAGGTTTTTTTTCTCATTAAAGACTTCTTTCAATGTAAGGTATGCATTTCTCCTAGATTTCAGCAAGGTTTTCTTTTGTCCCTAAAGGCTTCTTCCACTGTAAGGTATGCATTTCTCCTAAAGTTCAGCAAGTTTTTTTTTTCCCTTGGATACCATATAAACCTACCTGTAAGACAGGTCCAAGTGGAAACAACATAGATCCTGATCTGCAAGCACATTATCTGCTCAAAAATCTGGTCTATGTAGTTTTGCAACTGGACCCAACATATACACAAGGATATATGGTAAATCAAATCGGATTTGAATATTTGCTGGTCCTCTTTCTATGTGTTTCACACCATACATTTAACTATTAGTCATAAAGCTCTCACAAATGTTTTACACTTTATTACTTTTACACATTCTAGGTACTTGTATTATATACTGCAGCAGCATTCAAATCCAAAACATGATATGTCAAGCATCGTTTATGTGTTCATCCAACCATTGTTCGTTTTCGTCCTCTCATTCGTACCTCATCTAGCTTGCTGATAACCTCAGCAGCTCCCTTTTTATTTGCCTGCTTATAAGCCTCCAGCAATGTAGTGAATAGTTCCTCTGTATTTGGATGAGTGCTCAACAAAGCTCTTTCCAGCACATACAGGTCAACACCTTTGTTCTCAGCAAGGCTGTCAAAATAGCTCAGGCCAAAGTCAATCATAACTATATTCAGATCCAGAGGAGATCCTCTGAGAAGCATGTTGGATGTTGTAAGGTCACCATGAAGTATATTATTCCCATGCATTTTACCCACAATTCCACCAATTTTTGCTGCCAATGGCTTCAGCTGCGAAATAGCAGAATCCCCATTTTCTTTTTGTGTTTGCACAATATATTCACGAACTGTACAAGAATCTGTGATATCTTCCATGTAGATACAGCTGGAATCGATGTCAACAAAATAGACTGTGGGAACACTGATTCCTGAAAAAGGAAAGTATTGATATTTATTCCTCTTAAAAGAAGTATATGAGTACCTACATGTATGCTGCTGGGGACAAAAATAAACAAATTTATGTAATTTTATAATAACTTTAAATGATCATTAAGATTGCTAAACACTATTACTTCATAATTATAGGACTTAATTATTGCACTTAAATCCATCAATGTAACATGCCAGACTTATGACAGAAAGGAAATACTACCATAGGACCAGCCTGGGTCTGCTACCATGGTGTGTCCTTGGGCAAGGCACTTTGCTCAGATTGCCTTAAAGAACCCATTTATTTTGATGTGCCCTAATGCACCAAAGCAAAGAAAACTGATTAACAGTGAATTGGTGAGTCAATGTCTGGAGGAATTTCTTTTCAAAATAAGTATTCACACTATATAGTAAGTGTGCAATTGATTACATACACAATTCCTGATCATTTTTTTCTGTATAAAAGGTGCAAAAAGCACAGTTGTGTGTAAGTTTTTTTTAATACTATATTGATGTTTTTATCTATAAATTTATGAGTAGTTTGTTTTTGATATCTTTAGCAGCATTTTAAACACATTATCAAGATCTGGAAGCTATATAAGTGCTTTCTCCTAATGACATATTGAGGCAACTGACCCAGGCTGGCTTGGGCAGGTATTGGACCAGCAACCATTGCATTATGAGTCAAACAGTTTACCAAATGAGTTCCCTCATATTCAATGCAAACAGCAGAGTTCATGAAACAGACTCTTAATATGTCACTACTCAACAGAAGTTATACTCCCTCCAATTTGTAAATGAACAGGAGCTCACAAGATATCACTGCTTCTGTAGCAAGGGCCAATATTAATAAGCAATGTTAAATAAAGCAATGATGGTGTTTCACAGTGATGAAGTTTTGATGTATAACATATGTAATTTCCAGAATATCTTTTAATGCTAAACAACTCCAAGCAAGTCTTGGCATATCAATCTTAGGCCATGTGTTTGTTGAAGAAATTCAAAGCAAGGAAAGTGTTTATCAGTTTAACCAGTATGTACTGTCAACTATCCAAAATAATTATTCAAAACAACACAACTAATTAACAATTAAAGAAGGAATACATAAAAATGAAGTAACTGCATGCTTACTTGTCATCTTTTAATAATGCACATGTTAGAGAATCTGAATATTTATTATACACAAATGAACTTAACAGCAACACAAGTATTTTTATGATAAAGAGGTCTAACAATAATGCAAAATGTAAAATTGATGTTCTTCCAACTTGGTAATCACTGTCCTTCATCAGGTCATTTTTGGCCATCCATCTGAGGGTTACCTTGGGTATCCGTTCTTATGTCATCCTCATTAAATGTCTGAGCTATTTGATACTATCAATCTTGATTTCCAGGGAAATGTTGTTACATACCCTTTTTTCATATAGCTGCACACTGAAGATCTTTAGCCAACAGATGTTGCAGATTTTACGGAGGTAACTATTATGAAATTAATTTACTTTGCTTGTGTCTCTCTTCACTACTCTCCAACACTCGAAGCCATACAACAGTAACAAAATTACACTGCTGTTGTAGTCAAATCTTTGTTCTGTGGCTATATTATTTTGATTTCCAAATAGGGTGGAATTTGCTGAAAGCACCTTTGGCTTTATTTAACCTGGTCTTGATGTCCTTTGTGGCACCACTGTCATTGCTAAGCAGGCTACCCAGTAGATGTACAAACTAAAGCACTGCTCCATCACATTGTGCTAGTTCATTTGGGATTTCTTTGTATTGACATGCAGGCCAGTCTATTAGCTTACTTTCAGAGTCTATCAGATTTCTCTTGAAAATGTGAGTGGCTTGATGAAATGACAGCTAAATCATCAGCAAAGTCCAGATATTCCAGGTGTGAGAAGAGTGTCCACTAAATCTCTCTGGCATGGTAGATGTTGTCTAACACATTATCCAGTCAATGGTAACAAGGAACAGAATGGGAGAGACCATGCAACTCTGCCTAACACCAAACTTCACTCTGAATGCCTCTGTAAGACTGTTGTTAGGATAATGCTGCATTTAAAGTGCTCATAAAACTTCCCAACTGGGTGACATTCCATTGACTCTAATAATCTTCCATACACTCTTGCTGTGAACACTGTCAAATGCCTTCTTTAAGTCAAAGAAGTTGATGTAAAGAGGGACATTCCACTCTAGACAATGATGTTGCATAGAGCAAATATTTAACCTATGCATCCTCTTCCTTTGCAGAACCCTGATTGTTCCTGTCTGAGTTTATCATCTATTGTTGTGTCAATTCTTCAGAGGAGAATTCTGCAGAAGATTTTGCTGGGGATGGAAAAGAGTGCTATCCCTAGCCAGTTGTCACAACTGCTGAGGTCGCCTTTGTTTGGTAGCCTAACAATGAGGCCTTTACATCAGTCCTATGGGATGACATCATTTTTCCCATATCTTTCTAAAGAAGTCAGTCAATACATTGTAGTTATACCAGCTTTCTGCAACTTAGCTTGTAGGGAATCAATCCTTGCTGCTATTCATGGCTTTGATGGTTGCTGTGACCACTAGGTGGGCTGATATCGATGATGGCCGAGTCAGCTGACTCATCAGGCTGATGCAGTACTTCTTCAAAGTGCTGGACCCATCTCAGTCTGCTCCTTTTGCATTTTTATCACTAGGGTAAAATCGATAAGCATTTTTCTACTGATTTCCGATTCCGGATTTTGGGCATGAAATTTTTCTGATTCCAATTTGATTAATAGGAAATGCCTACTACCAGGAGTTATTTGCCTCTAGCACATCCGACCAAAGTCTCGCCTTTACATCCGTGTCATCTGAATTCAAGTGCCAGCACGAATTGGATTCATATCTAGCTGAGGACTTCACCACCAATGAACCCAGTTATATACTGGAAATCCATAGAAAAAAAAAACGTTCCAGCTTCTGGCAGCTGTCGCTAAATGTTTTTATTCAATACTGCCCTCTAGCGTTGATAGTGAAACAAGTTTTAGCACCACAGGTGCTATTTGCAGCGATAAATGATCGAGCATGTCCGCTGAAGAAACGTTGATGCTACTATTCTTGCAAAGAACTTGGAAGTTATAAATTTTGATTATTAAATTTCTTTATTATCTATTCAACTGCATGTGTCATCCCCATGCACATTAAAATATTTTAATAAATTTAATTCTTTTGGTCTAACTTAAGTATTATTGTTTCACCCTGTAGTGTTGACCATATTGGACTGTTTTGAATTCTTTTCTAACTTTATTAATGCACTATCGAATGATGCTCTGTGTTAGACATGGTGCTATAGAAATTTAACATTTTTCATTATACAAATTGGTCGTTCCTGCCTTGTTCGACACTGATTAATTTTGAAGTTCATACTATCCGGTGGAATCTGATTTTTTTTTTTTTATCAAAAGTCGGTTATGACCTAGTTATCACTTTTCTCTGCTAAACTTTGAATGGGATGGAGTGGTTTGATCCTTCTCAACAGAACTGTTTTGTAATCTTGTATACCACATTTGGTTCCCCCACTGTTGCTGTTTTTTATGCTCTCATTTGCCAATTCCTCAACAAAGATGCTCTTTTTCCTTCTGGGTGCTTCTTTTCACTTCTTTATCTTTCAGCTTATAATCTTTCTGTGCTCATTCAAGGAACCTTAATGATTTAGCACACTGCAATTTGTCTTTGGCCTTTCTCATTTCATTTATAATCTTCCAAGTCTCTTATTTTAATCATCTCCTTTCCTTTTTCTTCTGATAACCAATATTTTTCCTTGCTGCTTCAGAATATGTTAGTCAATATACTTTCAACTGAGTTATGGTCTTCCCCATCTTAACTGGCTAATGCAATAAATGATTTCTAAGCTTGATGGTGAAATCTCTCTTTATCTCTAGGGAACAAATTTGCTGTTTTTCAAACACTTTTCACTGTTGCTGTGTGGTATTTGCTCTCCACAGTTTCAGCTTTATCTTAGTTATCACAAAGCATCTGTTGACACCTGCCCCACAATGGACCTTAATATCTTGGAGATATCTGCACCACTTTTTACTGATGACAATATGGTCAGTCTGATTGACAATAAGCCCTATCAAGTGATTTCCAAGTTAGTTTGTGGATGTCTTTGTGTGGAAAGACAATGCCATCTATTACACAGTTGTTGTTGAGGCAGAAATTCAAAAATTGTTCACCAATATTCAAAAACTCCAATAACCCAATGCCCTGCACCCTTCTCATTTTAGATTTGGTCCATTCTAAGTGAGGTGCTTATCAGGACAAAAAATAAATTTAACTGAAATTGAGATATGCTTTTAATTGGATTAAAGCATAGCGTGTCATTCTAAAAATATGATTTTGTACTCCAATAGCCCCCTGATAAGATCATGTTTCAAGTCAGGCTTGTGGAATTTCAGTCAGGGCTTGTGAGGAGTTTATTTAAGTCATCAGCCTAGGGCCTGTCTAAAAAAAAATTTCTTTGAGCACTGTTCATCATTATCATTATTGACTAGTCATCATCTCCTGATTGTTTATGTTGACTGTTCCTACCTTGGTATTCATATCTCCCATTATAAAAGCATGTCATGTTGTGGGACTTTAAAAAATGCTAGTTGTAACTGCTCATAACACTCCTTATCTTCCTCCTCAGTCTCATTTGTTTGTAAGATGATGAGTTTTAAGTACTGGAGTTGAATGTTGTTCTGACAAGTCTGTCACTGATTGGTTCCCATTCTAAGAGTATTTTTGTACTTGTTTTGCTGCTCACTGACACCAAGAATATACAATTTGTACCTGTTCATCTCAATTATGACTTGTGATGTTTTTCATGTTTCAAAAATGGTGTGGATGTTCCATGAACTAAGCCAAACCATAGTTTTGGGTCCTGGTCATGTCCCTGACTCTCCAGGAGTGATTTTCATCAGAAGCTGTCATAATGCCAACTAGTTAGTTGGAGTTCTTTATTTGACCTCTTCTTGTTGTTGGAGTTGAAGTTGCAGATCCTGTGACAGTTTTGGTTTTATTTAGTTGAGTTGTTGGCACCATGCCCAATCTCCAAACTAGAGTACCAGATGCTGGCAAACAATTTTACTAAGTTTCAATTAATATAATTAAAATTAAAAATTAGGGGGCCACCAACTGAAACTTGGGCCACCCGGTGACCTTAACAGAGCAGAATCATCTCTGAGTGAACATCAATTATGTCAGTCTTATCTATGAGTGATGCTATATCATCTGACCTTTGTGTGTCATTTTTTAATGTGTTTGAGATGCTGGTGCAAAGCAACTGCCTAATCAAGCACCAGTGCTGCTATTCTCAAATTAACCTGTACTGGGTATACTTGTGCCTTCAGGTACATATATGTATTTGCCAACAAAAAAAAAATTAAATTAGAAAATTTTAAATTTGCAGGAACAATTAGTTTAAGGTAAAATTTACAGAGGGTGCTGTTACTTGAAATAATCATACTGATGAGCTGCTTATTGGCAAATGAAAACCAATGTCCTTCATACTTATGGATCCATATAATATACATTCGCGGGTGTTCCCTTCCAGGCCCATCCGCGATAAGTGAATTTCTGCGAAGAAGGGACACTATACTTATTTTAGTAGTTATACATTATTTTAAGTCTTTATAAACCCTCCCCACACTCTTATACATAACCCTAGATACAATCTCATGTCGGTAAGTAGCATCTCAAGTGGGCGCAAGTACTACATTTCGTTTTTTGGTGTGTATTCATCTGCCGAAAAAATACGCTATTTAGTGTAAATGGTTATTTATATGGTAATTTTTTTATGATATATAATATTCTTTTAATGTTATAATTCATACTTTTAATATATTTTTTATACTTTTTAAAACTTTATTTATAATATTCTTTTAATGTTAGAATTCATACTTGTAATATATTTTTATACTTTTTAAAACCAGCGAAACAGTGAGTCCACGATAAACAAACCGCGAAGTAGTGAAGGAACAATGTAATGAACATATTGACTTGTATTTGTGGGTTTTTTAAAACAAGATACTTATATTCTTTAGCAACAATTATAATTATTCATCAACATAAATATTACAGAAACTGATTATCACATTGACGTTCCTGCCATATAGAAAGCTATCTTCATTATGGTCCACCACAAAAATAAAAGATCATGTTTAAAATTATTTGTTTCATGTCTAAATAAAACTTCACACATTCAAAAAATATTTTGAACCATAACAGCCATAGAAATGTTTGACTATAAAACTAAAGCATCAGCTTTTTGGCACGAAAAGAAGAACATGGTGTGCAAAAGTTACATAAATGAGGTGCAGGGAAAATGCTTAATTTAGTTATGCAATAAGTAGTGTTGTTCCGATTATCGATTGTGTGCAAAGGGAGACTACTTCTCTTCAGATGCATTTAAAATGCAAAAGTTAGTTAATTCCTGGGCAAATGGTAAACTGTATAGGACATCCAATCTACATCCATTGAACTAAATTATTTATTCCATTCACTACTTATAAATATAAAACATACTATACTCTATACTATGTAGGTGCAAACTTAATTAAGAACATAGTCATGATTACATGATTTTGTTTTTAAATTGCAGAGTTAATAAATTGTTTTAAAAATATGATCATTTGTTTCAGTTTAAATGTAAAATCCTTTTGTAATATTTGTAAATAATGACAAACAAGAAAACCATGTCCTTCTTTTCTTTAAATGATAGACACAGCATATGTATCAATGGTAAGGTTTTGGGGATTTGTGGGGTTTGGAGATTGTAACACTTACATAAAACTGATCAGCCATTAGAAGCTGCATTCATTTAATAAAGTTGCAGAACAAAAATAACGTATTAGAAGAAAATGTAATATTTTTATCAGATTAAAGTATAAATGTTATTAAAAGTGAATATTCCAGTACATTTATTAACATTTTGAACTCTTGAGCAAAACTATAATTGCATAACAAACAAAAAGTAAAATGTGCTCTTAATAACCGATTATAATGAATTATCAGATGGTTAAGTGGAATCGATTATGAAAATCTGACTGATTCCCATCACTAGTAATAAGTATATAAGAACGTAATAAAACTATTAACGCGGTTATTCAGCATAATAAAATGGTCGGCTTCAACATTTCGTACCAGATCTGTCAGGTACATGTTGAAGCCTTAGAAACAAATTAACTATAAACAAAATATTATAAATATTAAAGACACGGACAAAGGAAAACTATTAATGCTCCTCGAAAACAGATTTCATAGTTTACCATGCAACCGGCATCGAAACAAAGCTCGGACTTCAGCCTTTATTCTTTGAGCAGTCAACGACCGATCGAGAGCAGGTTGTCTGTAAGATTTAGAAAATCGCTCTTTTAAGATGCATGGTCTTCCATAAAAATCGCCTCTGTATATCTTTGCTTCAGCACCTTGTTTGATCAGTTTCATTTTATGATATAACGGTACCAATTGCGCAAGTCCAGGTGGGTGGAGCTTAGGTGGCACTCTACAGTTTCGTATTTACAGAAAATGAATTTTCCCGGGTTTCCTCACTAGTTATACTGGCTATTTAAAAAAGACTTTGCATATCTTAGGTATTGTTCAAAGAACATTTAATTCCCTTTATTTTGATGTATGATTGATGGGTGTAATATGGGTTAGAGAGTATACAGCTTGGCCTTACTCCAGATGTGCATCTTTTAAAACAGTACTAGCTCTACTTGCTCATTTTTACTTCCCGAACTTCAGAGGTGAATTGTACAAAAAAGAGCCGATAACTTATTTTACATTTTATGTATTTGACAATTCATTCGTTGCACTTTTAGAAGCTTGTTTTGTCTAGTTTGGCAAAATTCATTTTCCATATTTTAATAGCTGCCAAGGATAGTGTACTTTTGACAAATTCAGGTTGATTTTTGGAGCACAAGGGAGCAGTCATTTTAGTTAGCAGTGTCCTAAGATCATTTTAAATTTCCAAAAGTACAATATCCAAATAAATTTCAACTATATTACATGAAAGTAGCATAGAGGTATGCCAACATTTTCTCCACTGAGCAGGCTTAAAATGCAAACAACTTAAACTTACATACATCACTCTCTCAAAAGTACATACTAACTGGTGAGTGCCACCTTAAGGTGTAGGGAAACATTGCATTCAGAAATAAACAACTACACTAGCTGTGATTGGTGCATTTTGTAAGAGTTGTATTTCTGTTAGGCTTAAAAATGTTGATCCTCTTGGCAACATGTGAGATTATGTTAATTCCTATCCAGATCATATTTGGTAATTTTTTATGATTTTTTTGAAAATGTTGTACAACTGACTGAAAATGTGTCTGTTGTGACTAGGTAACTCGTACCCCTGTCTAGCTCCAGCAAAGTTCTTTCTTAAATGCAATGAAGTACCTGGTTCAGTCATTGTCAAATTGACAGTCTAACAATGTTATCTTGAAAAGTGTGTGATGTACATGCACAATTAGGATAGAAAGTATATTTATTACTCCAAACATCAACATCGCAGGAGTCTGCACCGTTACGATGATTTCATGTAGTCAAAAATTTCGTCGTGCTTTATTGATAAAACTGCAGACGCCTGTGATCAAGATTAAGGTCTATGGAAAAACAATTGGTACCGTGATACCTTATGCTTCGCGTTATCGGCCATTTTAAGTGATACTAGTACATTTTAACCAATACCTAACATATCTCAATAATGTTAGGTGAATAGAGTATATAATTCTAATATAAAATTGATATATTTTATATCTAAATGATATTCAATTTGTATATCTCTTTCATTATGTTTACTGGAAGTGATTGTGGTATTTAAAAGCTGAACGATCCCGAAAATTCTTTAATGCCTTCATTCATAAAGAGCTTGCTTGGATGATTCCATTACTTTTGAGAGGACATTAAATTAGTAAGTTATCAATTTTATACTTGTTCAAAAATTCTTGCTACTGATTTCACAAAAAAATATTTGTTTCTGTAGTTTTTAATGAAGCATATATTGACTTTATCACTGTTATAAGTATTCATTTTAGGATAGAAAGGTAGAGAAAAATTACTACCCCTACAGATCAAAATTACGTTGTACTATTGAACAGCTGCATCATTGGACCGGCATCGTCCTTCAAGGCAATTTTCAAGAGCATTCTGATGGCACAGATCGGACCAAAACCTTTAACTATTTACTACTTTCCAACTTCATTTTCTTCTCAAAAGGTCTCTCTCTCTCTCTCTCTCTCTCTCTCTCTCTCTCTCTCTCTCTCTCTCTCTCTCTCTCTCTCTCTCTCTCTCTCTCTCACAGTGAATTCAACTGTAAGATATTGAGGTTTGCGTTTATATTTTAGTCAGTACGCTATATAATGTGGCTTAATGACTTCCAAAGCTGTATTACTTATAGTCCTACAATGTAAGACACGGCACATGTTTTTGTTTTAGTGCCATGTCTTACGACCCTAATATCGACCTTACATAGCTCAATACCGATGTCATTGACATCGGAACGAGTAGTCAAAGTTTCAGGAATATCTCACTTGGCAGTCTATTTCAACACTCATTCACTAATTATTGTGTAATTAATATAATTACTGTGCTGTCTTTATCCTGGTGTAATCAGAATATGACACTAGCAAATGGACGCATTTTTATATTCCATTGACATATTTTCTAATTTGTTGCAATGCAACAGTAGTTGAGGTATGCCAAAATATGTTCAAGTAGATTCAGGGGGGCAGGAACCAGTTTTTATGTACAAATTTAATGATGCATGCACCAGCCTAATATAAAAATTCATTTAAAAAAAAAATACATGAGTGAGGTGAAAAGGTCCATATATGCGGAGAGGTATTATGTACCACTACATAATTATATCACACACTTGACCCAAAAAGTCTACTGAAGTTTTTAGAATAGAATGTTTATGCTCCCGAACCCCTATTTTATACATGCATTTTTTGCATCCGAAAGCCATTTTTGACAGCTTGTGGTGCTCACTGTGCAAACGTAAGCCCTTTCCCTGAGTGATAAATTTGAAGAATTTTTTCTTCTAAATAGATTGATGCAATTCAGAATAGTTGTCATCCAAGCTGATTTTGAGATATTCTACTTGCTTTGAACCCACATTTTTACTCCTATAGTAGGCTAGCTCTTCTTTCCTAAGCTAACTATTGGTATTTCACTATCAACATATTTGCAGAGTAACTATGGAAGGTGTACATGCCTGATATCAATTTCAAGAACAACACAAGCCTAAAACACCTAGTTTACAAATATATCCATTTCTTCAATTATTACATACTAATAGCTCAAAAACTCACACCATAGCCTTAAGTTGAGAAATTTGCTAGGGGCTAAATTATGAAATTGTACCCTGCCACCTCATGTGAACAAAGCAAAATACTGTTCAAATAAGCAATGTTTGGCAAAACGATTAGATACTTTAATTTCATTAAAAAATGACCTTTTTGAAACCTACTTTGATATTATTCAGCTACCATCTCATTGCAACCAACTGAAATGTATACCAAAGGAACATAGAAATGCATTAGTGTCAGATTTTAAGTGGATCATGACAAAGACAACAAAGTAAGTATATTAGTAACTCTTAAATATGTAGATGCATGTTGATATTTGTTGCCAAGTATGTGATATTCATGAAAATTTGACTTTCGTTACACTGTTAATCAACATCAAAACATGCCTCACAGCGCCATTAGTCAGGCAGTAAGACCCATCACCCATCCAGAAGAAAAATATTTGGGTGATGGTGTTATGTTGTAGGTCTATATTACTTACAAAGAGTACAGCAGAATAATAATAAAAAAACAAACTATTTATGGTAATTAGTTGTAATTGTTATTGTTTGTTCTTCCTAGACGAACAAGTTGTACTCTGCCTTTTTATTTTCTGGCTTTACTGGTGTAAGAAAAAATGCATTAGAAAAAACAATGAAGAGAACAACATGTGGTCTGATATTTAGCCCAGTATCACAAATAATATCCACTCTATATGCACTGTAAAATTTCTCATGAGCATCTCGAAATGTTGATAAATTACCCAATTCATGTTGTGCATAAATAATTTGCATCAATATGCAGAGAAATGCCATGCTGAGAAAGAGTGATCTGCATACATGTTGGTCCAGGAAGAGTCCAATTTTTATACAGGACTGAGCAGTTATGGAAGCTGTTTCATGGTATATGTAAACAAGCATAGTCCACTCATTAGACATATAAACAGATGTTAAGTAGAAATTTCAAAAGTTTAAAGAAAACTTGATGTTTATTTACCTGTGACACACAATGGGTCCCCATAAGTGATCTGTCCTGTATAAGAAATGAAGTCTTTGATAAGGTGAGAACCAGCAGTAGATTACAAGTACGCAATGTGTGAAATTACCATTAGCCAAGCAGTCAGATGTCAACTAATTTCATGGCAGACTGGCATGCAAAATAAATAGCCTCTCCATTTGTCCAGTTATGTAGGCATATCAATGTGATTTAATCAACAAATGGTGTATTTATCATGTTAATAAGAAGAATTGACACCATGTGAGAAATGAAATAATAGCAAATTGTTAATGATGATCACTCATGAATCTAGAGCATACCAAATCAATCTGTTGGGTGAGAAAAGAATGGAAATAACTTGTCTTGTATTTATTATCTATACAATAAATGCTAGTAGCTCTAGTTAAAAACTCTTCTGCATCTTTATGATATGACACATGCTATTTCCAGTTCCCAAAGTCAACATGGGGAGATATTCAGATGTCACAAATCCTCCAGAGGCTAAAACTCCCAAAAATAACCAAGGATAAAAAAGCTATTCTAAGAGAATACAACACTAATAAATGAAAACAATTTCTAAAATAGATGGATTACAGAATTCTGTTGGACTAACAATGATCTCCTCAACATTAAGATCAATTGCAAACCATGTAGATCAATATAAAATCCCAATCTCAAAAACATTAACTAGCAGTATTCTTCTGAATCATGTCTTTCTGCATACCTATTTTAATGGGCACCTGTACATTTGATAACCATAATCTCATATTTGAATCTGGGACCTAGTTCTGAGGTGGTTGCCAATGAAAAGTCCATGGAAAAGGATCCTGATTTTCATTCCATGATTCAGACTGGTCATCAATAGAAGCATCAGATTATCATGCCTCACCTTTAAATGTGGTACCATATATTCAATTATATGATGAGTCAAAATGCAAACAACAAATCCTGATCTTCCATAGCATAATGTGCCTTCACATCAGGGTCTGTGCTGTTTGTTGTAATTAATACTTCTAACATATTGCACTGCGCTAGATCTGCTAGTGCATCATGCAATGGCGGATCTGTGTCTGTGCAGTTTGCAATTGGTCTTATAAGAAAATATAGTATGTATAGATCTGGACCGTCTAGACAGTTGACAGTCAATACACAGTGACAATGTTTTGATGAATTTAAATATAATTTTATAAATTGTATATTTGATTAGATGATGTCACATTTTATTTTCAGTTTTTTTCAGTTTTGATTGTATAGATAACCTTACTAAGGGATGATATTTGTGGCTATTTGCATTTACCATTGAGTCATTCACTGCATTTTATCATTGTGTATGATGAAATGTAGGAGATTTTAAACAATGGAATCAGTGTCATGGATTACAAACAGTGGATGAAGATGGATTATGAATTTACATACTGTGATTCAGTAGTATATTGATTGGTCATTCTGGTAAGAAATGGTGATATACTGGATTTACAGACCTGCTTCATTATTGTAAAATCTCATATATGCTTTTTCTTCCTGCAGGTTTTATTTGCACTTTATGAGAAAGATGTCAATTTCGAAAGGAAATTAGTCAACCTATTCTCAGGACAGCACAATGAACCCTGGTATGTGAGGTTAAACCCAGATGGTGCTCACATACCAGTTCTAAAACATGATGACAAGATCATCACAGAGCCCAGTGCCACAGTAAATTACATAGACAAATTAATTGGCACAGGTAAGGCTTTGTCTAACTTGTTTAAAACTACTAGTTGAGGCAGATAGTTTGCATTACTCCATTTTAACAATTACAGAGAAAATATTTGGCCATAGATTAAGCTAGATTTGTGCTATGATTAAAATTCAGGATAGTCATAGAAGAGACTTATCAAATTTTATTTTCACTGGAAACCTCATTAGTACAAATTCATTTCAATAATATATCCAATCTCTGCAGAGGAATTTCTGATGCCAAGGGTTGGGATGTTCCTTATCCATGTTGACTTCATCTGTCATTGCTACAGGAACATACACATATTAATCTTAAGGACTGCTATGCTTAGATACATTTCTGTTTAAAAAGAATTTAAAGTATATGTAATAGAACATTACCCATGTTAGTAATTCGCAAGACATGAATCCCATAGTAATGTTGTCCCAAATCTGGAGGGCATATCATCATACTACTAGCAGGTGGGGTACCATGCCTTCTTTTGAGTGCATCTTGCCTCTTTAGGATCTGCCCAGTCTTAATTCTCTAGAAGTGTCTAATATGGCAAATTTCAACATTGCACCCGCTGTTCCTGTTTTCACTTTCATTGCAAATATCATCAATGCACCAACAGAGAGATTGCCTCTGTAAAGAGATATTACTGCACTATAAGCTAGTGCCCTGCTTTTCTAATAATCTGTAGACAAAAACTGATATAACATATTTACCATATATTTTGGAGCACTGTATTTCTTGGATTACCATAAATTAATCTTAAAGTAATTTTTTTGCACTGTATGTTCTGGAACATATTGATTCTTTTGAGTTTTAAGTTGTGAGACATCATTTTGATGATTAAAAAATTATGTGTCAGAAAATGCTAATTTTATGTTAACTTACAAAAGTGATGCATATGTTACATATAGTGGATATATCTTTGTCTTTAATAAATTGCTGATGATGAAAACAAAAAGAGGAATAAATTTTAACATTACAAAGTTTTGTTGTTTTTTTTCCATTTTATTATCAAATAAACATTTTGTTTATATCTTTTACTGTAACATGCAGTGTTGGGGAGGGGCAGATTCAACATAAATTTATTCCATTTCTTAAGTTCTGGGAAATATGGTCTAGGCGAATAAAAGTTTTTTCATAAGTTCTGGGACAGAAGAAAAAAAATCAATTATTTTATTGTTTCCCAAGACATATGGTAAATATGAAATTTATGACTTCTTTTATTGGCACAGTGGCTTCAGCTGTTTGAAGAATTTGTAAGATTGCATATTGAAGTTTGTGTTTCTGCAAGTCATGTACAGTAAAGAAAAATCACAACACTTTTTGTAGATGAAATGCTGCAATCCAAAAAACCAAAGAAGATTAAAGGAGCCTTTCTAGTTTCTTGAGACAAACAGTGTCAGATCGCTGTATTTTTCCATTTTGACAAAGGCATTGAAATACAAAAAGCCATTGAATTATGAAGCAAGAGAGCCTATTGGGAATTTTGAATCAGATCTTGTGTTATTCAGAACCAGAAGGTCTTCTATGAGAGGCCAGCTTTAGCTCAGGTTTGATAGTGTTTGCAGGAAGGGTAATATTTTTTTAGATCCTAACAATTATTATAGTACTCTCATTTCTTATATATTCTTGTTATAGACCAGAAGAGCTTATCACCTTATCAGCCACCTTCAAAAACTTAGATTACTACCATTCCTGAATGTGAGTCATATCAACATGTGGTGATCACTCAAAGGCTTTTTAATGACTACATTGGTCTAAATGATAATGGTGCTAACCTGATGTCTAATATGGCTGTTACGGCAGCCATCTTAAAAATTTTGTTATCTTTTAGCCTCCTGAACAGAGCAATGAGTTTTCTTTTGGAACACTTCTTTAAATATTTAGCTTGTACTTGATGAAAATGGTACTAATTTGTCATCCATTATGGTCACCAAGGCATCAATCTTGAAAATCCTGCTATTGCTACTTCTAAATGGAAAGTCATATTGACATTATGTTTTCACCAGAAGACTAATTATGATATCAAGATAGTTCTAAATGATGATGTTGTTGTTGTTGTTGTTGGGCTTAACACCATTTTTCAGCACATGATAGGCTATTCATGGCTGCCAGTATTAATGGTGGAGGAAGAAACCGGGAAATCACCGGAAAGAACCACCGACCCACAAGAAACTACTGGCAAGCTTTCTCACATATCCACATTCGCCGAATCCAAGACTCTAAAATGAAAATTGTGGTTACCTGATCTCAATTATGGATGCCAGAATGAATATACTTAAAATATTATTACTGAAGGTGTCAACTGCTACCTGGGTATTCTTGTGCCCACCCATTCATTATTACCAGGGTAAGAAAATTAGCTTTAGGGTACCCATTTAGTTCATATTTTTAAAATAAGTTTTAAAAAAAAAGTTTCTGAGTTCAGATCAAAGATTATATCTGGTGATGTCAGGAGCAAGCAAGACACAAAATAAAGAGTAGTTTGAGGCTTGTGTCATGTGACAATAAGCCCTTGTAGACTTCCATCTACTGATCTTCTTATTGTCAAAATGAGTGACCATGTGGCTATGTATTCAAACAGTTTCCTTATTTTCTATTTATAGGAACTGTACATGGCATGTTTTGAAGAAAACAGATGAGTTTCTTGAATTTTGAAACCACGTTTCTCATTTTAATTATAACTTTATACACACTCATGTAGTGGACCAGTCTATATTGAAAAAACATGGCATAAAATACCATCAAGTGAAATGGAATTGATGTGACCAGTGGATGTTATATGACTGACAAATGTTAGAGGAGAGGGATTTTGTTAACTGAAGAAAATGTTGCATCAGGAAAAGTACAAATTAATAACACTTTACAAATTCAGAAAGAGGACTTCTACAGTGATATAATATATCATTCAGAATTTGTGGACTTGACTTTAAAATATTTGAGCAAAAGCTAACATGTAATGTAGACTGATTAAAATTAATGTTTGGTATAAATAAATTATCACTTTGCTTTGTGTCTGTATGCTCGTGCTAATCCACATGGAGGTAGCTATTTTGTGGCAAGAATTTTAATGGCTCTAAGTGGCCAAGTGGTATAAAGCACTCTCCAATACGGATCACTGCCATCTTACCTCTGTCTGCGTGGGTTTGAGTTGAGTCTAAGATTCAGCGAATGTGGATATGTGAGAAAGCTTGCCAGTAGCTTCTAGTGGGTCGGTGCTTCTTTCCTTTAATTTCCTAGTGTCTTCCTCCACCATTAATACTGGCCACAATGTATAGCCTATCATGTGCTGAAAAATGATGTTAAGCCCCACAACAACAAGAATTTTAACTACCTGCAGATCCATGTAAGTAGCAAAAATAAATTTTAATAAATGTATGTTTTTCATATGGTTTTCTGTAATTATGGCATGTACTATTTTGAACTCTCTTGTAATCTCTGAGTGTACTTTCTTGCCACTCGTAATAATTATGCTTATACCTCTTTGGGGTGGGGTTGGCATGTATGAACTTAAAATATAACAGTATAATTTCCCATTGATCAGTATCTGGGTAACCAGTCGTTAAAATTGCTGGGTATGCAGCTAACTCTTTTTGTAAAATTTTGACATATCTACTTGTCATCAACTCTTCTGAATCATGGATGGTGATATCAATATGGCATTTTCATCAAGTCTTCTAATGGTGTCTAGTTTGTCCTAAATTAAAATGGTGCTGCTATTTCATCCAGTATAGGTGCCACATCTGCTAAATTAACACCAATATTCCCTTTGAGAGTTGCAAGTCAAGTGAGCTTATGGCTTGGCCTTGTCTGTTCTCTGTTGTCCACTGACAATGAAGTTCAGCATATCAAAAACCACCAAGTCAATTTCAAATCCTGGTAAGAATATTCCTAAGGATATGCAATACCAAAATTTTGCTCAGAATGGTTCCCCAAGCTAAATGTTTGCAACCAAAATGGAAAATCAGTTTTCAAATTCTTGTCCACTTTGACTTTCCCAGGTTTGGTCAAACTTAGTACAAAATGCTAGATGGTAGAATATGTTCAGAGGTTTTTACTAGCAGTAATGTGACTTCCTTACAAACTGGTTGGAAAACCTATTTTTGACTTTTTTGCTATTTTGCTAGAACGGCTGACCATTTGTCAATCAAACTTGGTCAGAATGTTTCTTAGGACATGTTTTGTTTATTTTATAAATTGTGTCTGAAATTGCTACTTAAGCAACAAGTGTGGTATCCATAGCAACCATTCTGTTGTCTGTGACTCAAAGATGTATGAAACCTGGCTAAAAATACCTCCAGTTTTGCCAGGATTTTGAGATTTACCAATTTCATTGTTTGCCATTTTTCCTAGCCTCTGATCCCAAAGAGTTTATTAGGTGCTGATTGTAGTTGCTGAGGGATTTCTTGATACCTGTCCCATAGTATTTCAGTGACTGGTTGATGTACAATGGCCTCCTTCAGAATGTTCCACTGGTCTTCTACATTGACCTGGCTTCTTTATATAAATGGATCAATCAGTTAGAAGCAGATGCTTGGCATGTTAGCGTACTGAAACTAGAATGTCCAGTTTTCTCTTTTGGATAGTGTTGAGATCTATTCTAATCAATGTGGTTGTGGAATTGGATACAAGTGATAGACAGAATCCTGACTCATTGGCAGTGCTTCAGGTCAAGACCTCATTTGACGGCTTACCTATAATCTATCCAACTTAGGAAGCTTGAACTCAGCAGCATACTTTAGAAGAATTCAGGTGAATCTCAGCAGCTCAGTTTTCTCTGGGGTCAGAATTTTATTGTGATTTGAGTTGGTGGGCTATTTGGAACCAGTTTCAGACCAGATACAATGCTTGTTCCCATAACCCACTCTCATCTGTACACAGATGCATCGGATTTGGGTTGGGATGCTCACTTGGAACCAGAAAGGAAAGTTCTTTAGGGTTCATGGCCCTGAAAAGAAGCCACTCCCACACAGACAATTTGGAAACATGGGCAGTATATTTATCCTTATAGGGTTATGTCATTTCATGATGGTCTCCTGACATTGCTTCAGTAATAGCATGCCCCAAGTGACAAGGAGGTACACATGCTGCTTCTCAGTGCATGGAAATTTGAAAGCTCCTTCCTGGGCTGCCTTGGAAGGGATTACCCTCCATGTTCATGGCAAAAATTCTGGTGGACAGCCTGTCCACAAGAGGCAAGGTAGTCATCACGGAAAGGTCTTTACACATCTGTAACTTAGTCATCACAGAATGGTCTTTACACATCTGTAACTTAGTCATCATGGAATGGTCATTACACATCTGTAACTTAGTCATCACAGAATGGTCTTTACACATCTGTAACTTAGTCCCTGTTCAGACTGTAGAGGAAACCCTAAGTTGACTTGTTCACAATGAGAATGAAGAGTGACATCTCTCCAGTCCCAGATCAGAGGGCATGAGTGGTGTATATCTTAAGTTTAAGGTATGTTTAATTGTTTGCTTATACCCTTCCACCTTTCAGAATGATTCCACCAGTGCTCTACAAATTCAGGATCTCTACTGCTCCGATCCACTCATTTTGATATCCCCATTGTAGTCTCAGTAATCAAGGTTCAGCAGTCTACACAACCTGTCGGTAAACCACTTGTGACATTAATTTAGAAGAATTACCTGCTGTTGCATAACAAGGTGTCACTTCTCCACAACAGCTTAGATTTTACACCTTCATGCTTAGACTATCTTGAGCAATCTATCTGACATGACAAGTTTTCGAGCAAAGTTGCCAACAGCATCAATCAGGCTAGAAAATGGTCTGTGTCCAAGGTCTATGATACAAATTGGAGAATCTTTTGTGACTGTTGTAGTTAGAAATACATTAATCCCAGCTGTCACTCTGCAGACTTTCTTTTCATCCTGTTAGAAGAAAGAGAATGTTCAATTTTTAGTATTAAATACAATAGATCAGCACTGTTCAAGTTTTCTAAGGGTCAGGCGTTTGACTTAGACTGTCATCTTTACAGTCTTATCAAGTAAACTGAGCTGCAGAGAAAGATATCATGCTTGCTAATGCCTTGATGGAATGTCATATATGTTGTCTTTCAAATGAACAGTGGAGTGCAGTAGCTTAATATCCTTACCTGTAAATTGTTTTCTCTAGTGTCTTTGAGTGAACCTTTTCTATAAGGAATATTGTTTACAGTTCACTGGTGAATATGAACTGTTTCTCTGCTTTTGGCAAAAATCTGCTTCAGCCTTTGGTTGTTTCTCTCATCATTGAGATCCCCTGTCTCTGCTGTATCTGTCCAGGATATGATTAAGATAGACTTATAGACTTATTTTGCCCAGTTAGGGTGTTATGATTCTGTTTGGCTGCTTCAAAAGGGTAGAAGAAAGCATCAAAAGCACTCTTCCCACTGACATCTCAGCATTGTCCTCATTACTAAGGGAGCTTATTAAGAAAGCTGATTTTCAGTCATAAAAATTAACATATAACAAGTTAGGGCTATAGTATTTCCACTTCCATGAATCTGTCTTTATCTTTTGTTACTGGAGAATGTTATGAGAGCCATATTTTGGCAGTCACAAACTACTTCTCCTTTTAACTTCAGTCTTTGGCACACCAGAGCAAAGGCATTTTTTCCTTGGGCCCAATAGTTATGACACGGCCCAAACTGCTGCCAATTTATAGTGAAGGACTGTAATGGTCAGTGTACTATATGTTATAGTGATGGACTCTAATGGTCAGTATATCATTTATATTTGAGGTCATCAGTGTCCATCGAACCTGGCAAATTTATCAAGGCAATAGTGACAAGTTATATATTACTATTATGAAAATTCCTTCCTACCACCTCACTTTAATGGCACAAGCATAATCTGTGACTAAGTCCAAGAAGAAATATATTCTTAAATACATGGTACTCAGACTAATTCTGTTCCAGACTTCTAGCACATTTTATCCAGTGAGAATCATTAGTTTTGACAAGTGAACTTAAGTCCTGAAATAAGTAAGCAAGTCATTCATATTATGTAAGCATTACATTATTAAAATTAGTTTGCATCCCTTCACACCATTCTGTTTGTTGACCAGTGTGTGCCAAATGAGAAATATCAGGCTTGCATTTGCCTCTTGTTTACATTATAGAAGCAGTAGAAGGAAATGTTCCTCTTTTAATCTGAAGCTATTTCTTCCAGGACCGATTCTAGTGCCAGATGGTAATTCAGAGCTTGGCAGAAATGTTGCAGAATTTAGAAAGAAACTGGATGGTATTGCTGTAGATGTGTTGACATATGGTATCATCCTTCATCCTCACCTTTCTCCCTCTGGCTGCCACATTTCTGGGGCTGTACAGACAAGCATGAAAGGTTTGCTCATTATATCTTTATTTACAGAAAGAGTCAGTAAATTATATGACTTTGATAGCAATTTCAAACTTTTTAATACTGTACACAAATGACCTTAACTTTAGAGTTTCTTAGCTTAGCACAGACCCAGATATAACATGGTAATTAATGTTTGTGGATACCATTATAATGGATGTATTACATTTTTCAATGTAATTTACTGCAGTATACCATCCTCTCAGTTAGCAATCCCTGATAACTTGTGAACTCACGTGTAGCATGGAGGTTGTTGTAGATCCCATTTTTTATTATATAGAAAGCAAAATATAGGCTTATGGTTGCTTAATGATATAAGTTTGGATCCAGATGTACCTAAAATCTCTCTATATATTGTTTGTTTAATCATTAATAAAGTACTTTGCATATTAACTTGGAATCTACATTAAAAAAATGTGCAAATTTTAATAAAAATGTTTTGTTAATAAATAACCCTGTCAGAAGGTGGGGAGATGATGTGTGATCCCCACTCCTTATGGTTTTTGGTTACTGTTATTTAGGAGATGATCAACCACAGTGTTATTGCCCAGATCGAGTTAACAATAAAATATGAAATTGATAGATGGAATAAGAGAGATCCAAGTAGAGATATAGAATCAATCAACACATGCTCCTATATGTTAATAAATTACATTAAAATGATATTGAACATGACAGTGAATGATTCACTGTCTCGTACAAATAAAGTTACAAAATTTATGCAGAATTTAATTAGCCATTCTTTTATACAGTTATAACAAACTTTATCATATAATTGGCTGATCAAACTCAAAAGTGCCAGCACATCAGCATCACCTGGCTGCATCTAGTCTTCCAAAATCACTGTTAATGAAAAGTCAGCATTGCCATATTTATCCCTCTCTCTCTCTCTCTCTCTCTCTCTCTCTCTCTCTCTCTCTCACCTCTTCAGAGTATCAGCCATCTTGATTTTTAGATTGCTTTTATCCATGGAACAGTTCATGTATGGAGCTATTTTTTATTTTTCCTTCAAATAAAAATGTAATGCCCAGCTTAAATACATCTCGAGTTTTTTCTTCTCCTGGACTAAAAATATTCCCACTCTTTTTACATCAAATATCATCTGTCAAAATTTAAGACAACTAAGCTCTGGTCAGTTTGCAACCTAATATTGATAGACAATCCTATTAATGTGAATTTAAGTCTTTTCTAGTGGCTCCTTGCATTTCTAACTGGATTTGTGACACAGTTAGCCCTCTTAGTTAAACCATCAAACCTTGCTATGGGCTGTATATTACTAGCTATATCAGTTGACACACATTTCCTAATGTTAACACCATCAATTCTTGGTTGAAAAGAATTTAAAACTATATTACACAAATGAATTAATGGACTTCACTCCTTGTCCCAGTAATGTTACTTTGCTAATTAATGATTAATTGATTTACTAACCAGACATAGGAATCTCAATTCTCAGAATGCATGATAGAAATCATTTAAGACATAATTTTCTTCTTGCAGTTTGCAAGAAATGCATAAAATTAATATGATACATGATTTCTATTGTATATAGAACACATTCATATCAATGAAATATTGTATGATTGTTATGTATATTTAATTTAATTGTTTGTTTGTTAGTTTTAAAATAATTTACATCCTATTGTAATGTAACATTGTATTCTGGACTTGACCTTGTCCAAAATTGAGTTCATTTCTGTTTGACCTGATTTACTTTTTTATTTATTTTTTTTTATTTCATTTTATATCAACAATTAATACATAGCTAAATTATTCTATATGTTTATGGGCTTAATGTCTGCATCTTTATTAAGAGACATATTAAATTTGTTCATTTGGGTCAAAGTTTTGGACTTTCCTATTTGAATTTTGCAGGTTATGGTTTTGATTTTGTAAACATTAGGATCATTCTAGAAGGTTATTTTCTATTAGGTAATTTTTTTTATTATAGAAAATGCTAATTGTGACCAGATGTCAAGTAGAGAACTATATAATCTTGTGATTGTGAGGACTTGGTCATTCATACTTTAACATCCAGCATTTTAAAGTTATAGCATGTTGTGACCAGTTTGGGCTGAATCTTATTTTCTGCATATTATTGAATGCATGTGATTATTTTTTCTGGAAATACAAAAAGTGTTCTGATAAAATTCTTGGATAAAGACATTTACTGGAATTTATAGTATCTTCAAACCTGGAATTATATTACTGATTACTGTGATTCAACAAAAAAAAAAAACTGTTGACACATCAGCACTCCATAAGCTATAACAGACTTGTCATCACATTCAGTTTTGGAGCTCTTTGGGACATTACTGAGTTTCATTCAGGATTTTATATTATTCAGACTTGTGTCTGTCTTTCTTGGATTAAATTGGGATTTAATTCACAATACCATAAGTTCTTTTTCATTTTCACTTTGTATTCTAGGAAAATAAATATAATTGTTAAATTTTACAAAGCTTGCTGTCTTTCACTCTTTTCTGCTACTTATTTTAAGAGCATAGGCTCATGGTAATGACATTCGTACAATACATGAATCATATAACATTAGAGACAAAATGCATGCAACATTTAACTTCTGAACTCTAGAAAAATTGAGGCATGAATTTAAAACAAATTTAACAAATAATTACAGGGTTCAAGCCCTGGC
This sequence comes from Potamilus streckersoni, assembly GCA_016746295.1. Lineage (NCBI taxonomy): Eukaryota > Metazoa > Mollusca > Bivalvia > Unionida > Unionidae > Potamilus > Potamilus streckersoni. The sequence goes on from JAEAOA010000903.1 coordinate 781,747, forward strand.
TGAGTCATACCAAAGACTTTAAAAAATGGTACTAACAGCTGCCTCGATTGGCGCTCAGTATTAGGAGGTTAGTGTTAGGACTGGTCGGCCTGTTGTCAGGATAATGTGACTAGGTGGGACATCATGCTAAATATCTGCGGCATGATACCCAGTGCTAGACATCACTATAAACTGCCACACTGCACACATCGTAGCTATATGACTGAAACATTGTTAAAGCTACATTAAAATTCTAAATCACACACACAGAGACTTATATCATTGAATATATTTTAGGCAATTGAGACAATACCTTTATGCCTTCCCAAGCCTTCACTTGCTTATTATCAGTGAATTCACTGTCTCATATCTGAATTTGAGTCTTTCAATTTTCCAGACCCCATGTCCCATGGATGATTTACTTAATGACAAGAGTATTTTTTACTGATCTTGGAGCCAACTTCCACTTTTGGCAGAAAATCTTGGTCTGATTACTTTAAAACCTTCAACTCATGTCAAGTAAAATTCATGTTTTCATTTTTTTATGTATTCAGTTTCATTGTGATCATAACACATGTAACATGCTGTCTACTATTCTGATGTGAAAAGAGTCATTTGACTTTCATGTTGATGCTCTTGTGTGCCTTTGTGAGAACCATGGTAAATGCTTATTCAATGGCTAAGCTAGATTATTTTGCAACTGTCAAAAACTTCTTTTTGCATGATAAAAAAGCTAATTAACCCTTTACCTCATGTTAGCAACTTTGGATGTTTCAACCTGATTCTAATGGAAGCAACTTGGAACACCTGTACAAATTCTCACTGAAGTACCTTTGGACATTTCTACACCATTCTCATGGAAGTGAATTTTGATACCCACTGTACACATAAGCCATTTTAAGCTGGTTTTTGTAGTGTCACCTTTGGGGAAAATCCCATATTAGTTACTACATTCATCGATTTGAATGACCATTATGTCAGATCATGTGGTCACTATTTAAACTCTATTCGTAATCTGCTTTTTAACATAACTGGGCTGGATTCTCCACTCTCTTAAATGGAGCCCACAGATTTCATTCAGTACTTTTCAGGAGTATGTATGATTAGAATAAATACTACAAAAGCTTTAATAACTTTAGTAATGGTTCTGATATTGATGTAGGCAACACTGAATTTTTATAATATATCAAATGCAGATGATTTAGTGATGTAGATGTAGACAAAGAACAGGTAAATTCTGAGTGTGAGAAATGGCAGATGGTTGGTCACATGGCTTCATTGGCTTGACAAGATTTTAAAGCACATTAAAAATTCTTCCTTGAAAGATGATTATATTGCTCTAATGATCAGATTGTACTCTTTAATATTTCTGTATATAATAAATGTGCAAAAATTGTAAAATGCTTACTTAAAATTGATGCTGAACATAACATATACAGTTATAACAGTCAGCAGGCAGGCCTATATGTATTGCGTGGAATGTGTTATATTTAAAGGACACTGCACTGTAACTTAGTGCATGTATATCAACTGCCAATAAAGGCATACACTCTATCAGATACAGGGCTAACAGATTAATTTTTCTCCTGTTAAAATCACACACTGTAGACAACTCCAAAAAGGGGTGGCTTTTGCCTTATTTATGAATTCCTTTGTTTGTTAACATTTGCAGTGATGTATTAAAAAACCAGCAGGTTCTAATAAATTGCAGACATTTGTGTCATTCCTCTTCAATTTTTGCACCTTTGTTTTCTTCTTAATCAAGATATAAGTGTTTAGGGATTGTGCAGCTGCCATGTGACAACTGTTTTCATTAATGTGTGTGTATGTGTGCTTTTGGAATTTTAGCATAGCTTTAACAATTTTTGTTACATCAATATCCAATATCGTGTCTGCAGTGTGGCAGTTTATAGTGATGTCTAGCACTGGGGCAACATGCAGCAGTCATATAGCATCATGTCCCATCCATTCACATCATCCAGACACCAGGCTAACCAGTCCTAACACTAACTTCTTAATGCTGAGTTCTAAGTGGAGCAGCTGCTGCTAGTACCATTTTTATGTCTTTGGTATGACTCGGCCAGGGTTTGAACTCTTGACCTGCATCTGAGGCAGACACTCCAGCCATTTAGGCAGTCATTTTCATTAGCGCAAATGATATATAGTGATACACAGCCATGTGCTATCAGCAAAGTGTCATTTCAAACCACAGTCTTGAAAAACCAACTAGTATAAATATATCAGTGGATTTTGGTTTCAGCAGGTAACGAGTGTATTATAGTGATGAAGTTTTAGTTTGCTGCTGCACTGGATACACACATTTCAGTGTTTATGGGGTAGCAACTCCAACTTTAGTGCTACACAAATTTGAGACTACTGCATGTCAGCTTGATCTATTATCGAACTATGTGTCCAATTAGTGATTTTAATTGACTTCTTCAGATTTAATTTCCATAGATATTGAAATCCATTTGATGAATATTTATGTTGGAGAGTTGAGAAGATAATTTTCCTGTTTCAGTGAAAGTTGGAAGCAACCGTACACACCCCCTTTCCCCCAGCTGTTAACCAAAATTTGAGCCTTCATCTCTATCTTGTGCCTTCATCTATGCGATGGTCAATATTCATGAACCCTGTCATTGCAAGTTATTGAGGGAGAGGTGGATGAAAATGTCCTGTCTGTTACTTATATGCTCTTATGGCTCTCTTGAAGGGTGTTATAGTGAGTGACCACTCTGTATAAAGTGTGAATTATAGAAAGTATAAATTATTCTGCCATTTATTTCTTTAAAATAAATACATTTTATCTTAAGTTTAATAACATACAGACACATTGATTGATTGTTTTGTTTGGGATTGTGTGCTTTTCTTTAAGATTTTACTGCAAATTACTGAATTTCAATGACTTTTGGAGATTAATGTTGGACAAGGGTAGGCAATTAGGAATTTTATCCTGGATTCACTAAAGGAGCTTGAACATACACTTTTAAAAATTTTTTTATCTAACCATGTTACAGTTTTGTGAATGCCATCTCTGAACACCAAAATAGAAATGCAACAGCAGAACACTTTGTTTAAGAAAATGTTGTGGTAGAGTAAAAAAAATCTTTAATCCAGAATGATTTATTTTATTTTTTATTTTAAAGAGATGCATGTTCTTATTTTACAAAAAAAAAAATTATATTGCTACTAATTACTTACATTTATGCAGAGAACTTTGCCAGACGACTTCAACTTCTAACAGAACTTGTCACAAAACATCCAGACCTTAGAGATGCCTATCTTGCCAAAAGCCAGCTAGCAGCACAGAAGTATGACATTATCAATGATGAAGCCCAGGTAAAATGCCATATGGATGACCTTGAGAAGACCTTCAAAGAAGTTGAACAGCAGTTGAAGAAAATCAAAGAGGGTATGATTTTATGAAGCTCAGTTTGTTCGTAATTGATACAAGACATTTAAACAGATTATTTCAAGTACTTTTGATATCACATACTACATATTTTATAAATGTTTTTGATGTCCCATAACTCATATTGTGTTAATAATTTTGATGTCCCATTACTCAATTTCTGTGAATGATTTTGAGCAGAAAACTCAGGCTGACACTCTGCCAAAGAAATTTATTGGGCATGCTTTTATTATTGGGCATGCTTTTATTTGAAGAAACTGTGATAAGATGATCCAGAGCATTGTCTCAATTTAATTGTAACCAAAGTTTTTATGAATGTCTTAAGTTTAAGTCTTATATCAAGAAAGTTTCACAAATGCAAGACTAGGTGGTTGCATTTGGGTAGAGGACCTGAAGAAAGCCTGAGACAGATAATGTTTCTGTTTTAATGTGCTGATCTAGTGTATTAAATTTTAGATTAAACGTGTAGTGTGACTTGTGATTTCACTCTTCAGGACATGGTCATCCTCTTCCCCACAACCACTTTGTAAAATGCTGTTTGTTTTACTCACTTGAAAAACATAGGAAATGCTTTTCCTTTGGCAGTGCTGTTGTTCTTTATCAAGTTTTACTGTGACATTTAATTTTAAACATTTAAACCCCCGTAAGTATCCCATGGTTCTATCAGTGCACTAATGACACTTGTAAATGGATGATCCATTTCAAAAGGAATGTGAGTCAAGTAAGAATGAACTATGTTTACAGTTGCAAATGGGAGCCTGATTTGATTGACAGTGTATCCCCCAAGGGTGATAAATTTAAGGTTAAAAGAAACACATGGTGTTAGAACTGGAGGTCAAGTGAAAAATATGGGTGTCAAGAATGTACTGACAAATTTTCTTCTGACCTGTACTTTAGCTTGAAATAGGAAATTGCAACTTTCACTGCATACTCTCTCCATGTTAGTTTAAAAAATACAAAGAAACAAAAGCATGCACAATTAGCAGATGAATGTATTGTCCATTCATAGAGTAATTTACTGGTAATTCCTTTTCTTTTGGTTTATAGTCATGTTTTTAATAGTCTTCTTCATCTTTATGTAGCAATATTATAAACCAACACATTACATATAATGTATATAAACCAATACAAAACCCCAAATAAATCTTTGTAACCAAATGGCAGTTATTTGACAGTCATAAAATGTGTACTATCATTGGTTTCATTGTACTTCAATGTATAACACATTTATCCAAAATCAAAGAGATTCATCTTTTTACACTTAACCTTTTAAATCTTTCTTTTATTGCTGCAAAGTTATAAAGAAAAATTAAATGACCTGACATGTTTTGTAATCCAAATAAAGCATTTGTCTCTGAAAGCATAGTGATTTCGGTGTTGTGAAGGAATGCATTGGTGATAATATTTCTCCTTATATCTTGTGGCAAAAAATAGCAGATTTTTTGATATTTTTAAAACGCTGTCATGAAAGGATTATTCACTTTACAGTCTTCACAATCATGCAGTCACAAGTCACACTGGTAATCCCAGTGGATATTCCAGTTATGATCCACAGTTACTCTGTGTTCTGCTTCTTTCACTTTCTTGGCTAGTGATTATGAGTGCTCAACATTTTCATCTGGAGATCATTTCTAGTCCAACAGGCAATGAAGTTAGTTTGTCTGGATGACATGTTGCTGAGCTCAATGGAAATCATGTAAGAGCTCATGAGATTAGGGGAAGCTACTCTGTCATAACAATGCCTATGCTCAAAGTAAACATGAAGCCATTCCTCATCCTATGCATTGGATATTGAATAAATTCTGATCTCATTATGCAAAGCCTTTGCATCAAAATTACGCATGGCAGCTAAATGCGTACATCAGATGTTTAATGTGGATCTCTGATGCACAAATGTGCATAAAAATTAATATTCATTGAAAACTTTTGGAAGTTCTTGAAAAGTTCTTGAACTTCTTCAGGGCAATAGGAACCATGCATTTCTATTAAATAAATTCAGTGATAGTAAAATTTAACTGTATCTAGAAGAGGTATGGCCCTTGATTGACATGAAATCATTGTTTAAATTCGTTTATTTTTTAATTCAGCCCTGTTTGGTTTAAAAGATATTTATAATAAGCACTCACATAAGTTCAAAGATCAGTTGATTTTATCATGCTTTAGAGAGTTATGACCCTTTATCAACTTTAATTAGGCATCACAGAGTTATGACCCATTATGAACTTAGGGTATCCTAATGGCCCATAAACAATGATGCATTAAATTGTTTATCCCCATAATTTAGCAAGAATATTTTGATATACTCCATCTTCCTTTAATCTGACCATTACCGTCTATTGTCCATAATTGCTTGGTGGAAATTCATGACACGTTACGTCCAAGGATCCTGTGTGAAAAATTTATGGAGCCTTGTGCACTCATTATAAATTTTATTTATTGTATGTTCCTTATACCTTATCATATATACTATTACTGATTTATATTACAAGGAGTGTGGTGATTGATCTTGTTAACAACATTGGATTGTTATTCCCCTTTTTTTTAATTTTATTTTCATTAAATAGATCCATGCATGATAATTGTGGTCGTAAATGACGGTTGCTTATAGCTCACTCAAGGCAGGTTTTGTGTATTTTACAATGTTATGGACCTTTGATTAAGTGACATCTAAATGAGACCATTTTTTTTGCTTAGTGTTTGGACTTTATTCATTTCCTAAACAGTTAGCTCATAGATTAGTTACATGTTAAGGAAAATTTTGATTATTAATTTAGTTAATGCTTTCTGTTAACTTTATCAATATAACACACCTAATTTACGTAGTTATTTAGAAGTGGGGTACAGGTGCTGTTTTAGTGGAAAATTTCAACTTTATGTTGGATATCAAACTTTTAAAACTTTATGGATAACATATATCAAACTTTTGAAACTTTTTGGATAACATAATGTGCAACTCAAACAAGTATTATACAAAATATTATTCAAGTTCTTGCATAGAATTTACATTTGATCAATAATTACATCGAAAAGCCTTTATTTCTCTTACAATCTGCTAAATGTTTGCAGAGATGGAATAATCCTGATGTGTCCACATGCATGTTATAAGCGACATTTAGTGGACACAGTTTTTTTGTACTTGTGATGATGTTTAAGCTGAGAATGTCTTGGACTTTTTAAGATACTTTTTAAAAGAGGTTTATACCAAATTCTAACTTTGTGTTTTAAGTATTTTACCCTTTTTTCCATTAAATTCATTTTATATGGATTTTTTGACAGTATATTACCAGAAATGTGCTGAAGTGCTTTAAACACTATACATGCATACTGTTTCTTTTACAGCAAGCAGAGATATTGCTGATGAGACATGGTTGTTTGGTCCAATGTTTACTGCGGCAGATATAAGTCTTGCAGTTTTACTGAATCGTCTTACTCTTCTGGGATTGGATTCGCATTACTTCTCCCAGGACAAGTATCCATTTATACATGCCTACCATCAGCAGGTCCAGACAAGGCCTGCTTTCCAAGTCATACAGAAAGAAATAAGTAACCTTCAACTGTCCTTGATATGGGAAAATCTTAAGGCGGCATCACCATATATTGCCACAGTAACAGGGATAGGTGTAGCAGCAGGTTTAGGTTTTATAATTTATAAGTATCTAAAGAGATAGAGATGCAACTGTAATCATGTACTAATTTAATTATATTTGTCAGCCTCCATTACAACTGACATGTTTGAATTTATTTATGAAAGAAACTTCTTGGTTTCAAAAGAGTAATAGTTTGGAGTTGTCCTAATGAATTTTCCTTTAAAAGATGGAAGACAAAATTTGGGAGCATATTGATACAAAGATATATGAAACTTCTATTTTTCATGGATTTCATGGTTGCAACAAAATATTAATATAAAGATTAAACAAACCATTGATTTAAGGATTCAATAAACCTTGAATGTAAGAATAAACAAACCATGAATTTAAGATTCAACAAACCATGAATTTGGAGCCCCAAGCTTGCCAGTAGCTTCTCATGGGTCGGTGGTTCATTCCATGGTTAGCTTAAGTTTGTTACCATTGCTCCTTCTAAAGTGCTTGTAGGATTACCGTGAAAATTTACACACACATTTATCCTGTGGTCTGGTTGGACCTAAATGAAAATGAAAATCCAAAAGGCTGCCACATTAACCATCTTGAAAAACCTGTTATCGCAACTCCCACTGCATGGATGGTCATATAAACATGGGGTTCACACTAAAAGACTTCTTTAGATGTCTGTTGATATCCAATATGGTCACAACAGCAGCCATCTTTATACTTTTGTTCTTGATTCTTTTCGAAACACTGAAACGATCAGGAAGAGAAAAGCAGTCTTATATTATGACAAGAAGTAAACTTGATTCCTACTTTGCTGAGGTTTTGAGATTGATATTTTTAATTTTATCAGTTAAACTTCATTCAGATTATTACATTACCAACCTACTTAACTGCATTTAATCCATATATAAAAACAGGTATTCATCATTTATTTCCTATTTAATTTAACACATTGTCACACATAAACGTTCTTGTATACTTGGTTGATAAGAGTTGAAGTTAAAAATTTAAATTAGACATTAAAATCAATTTTTATTGCTATACTATTTTACAAAACAACTTTGTTAATTTTAAGAATGTATAACAAAGTTAAGTTTTTAATATAACTAATGTATTGTTAAGTAGACATGTTAGTTTACCAGTTTAGTAATGTTTTTGTTTGTTCATGTCCAATCCTGTAATGTCATCTATTGCCTGTTGCCTTTCAACATTTACTATTTTAAACTTTTCAAAAAAACACTGGCACTCTGCCACCAAATCTGAGATCATTCTGGCTTGAATATCTTTTAGGTTTATACAAATGATGCTGACCTACCATAAAAAATGTGTCTTGAAATTCATGGTTTGCAGCAACCACATTATCCATAAAAATTAGTACCACACAAAAATAGCAAATTTATGGAAACTCTTTTAAGTTGTTAATGGAGGCTAACTTTAAAGGATGGACCATAGTTTAGTTTGTTTTAAAGCCAGAATGTGAAAGTAAAAAATTAAATTGTTGTACAATTAATTAATCTCTTTGATTGTTTGATATCTGTAGAACAATATCTGACAATAGGTTTCCACAATTATTCTTCAAAAATGTCCTTTTGTAAACTGAATGTTTACTGCACAGCTTGCTGCGTGAAATGTTGTGACCATTACATTATAACATTATTGCTATAATATGATTTATTATCTTGGTGTATCACATTACTATAAACTCTGGGAGAGATTGGACATAAAATGACATGGTTGCAATATTTTCCTCTGACTAAATAATGAAAAAGATAAATTCTCTTACATATTTAATAACTATGTTAAGAGTCCTGTTCAAGAAAATTATAAAGTCAACTAGAAATTTACAAAACTTTAGAAAATCTCTGACAATTTACAACCTTCTGTGTATCAGTTGTGTATGTTTTCTTTTGCAGAAAATACCATGTGATATTAAGACTGTGCCACACAAAAAATTTCACTCATCAACATACACTTTCTTTGGATAATTTTTAAAACCAGTCTACAGTCATCATCCATTGCAATTTTGATGCTTTGTTAAATACTCATAGAGCTTTTTTATGCATAATTATTGACAGGAAACTTTTTTCCATATATTTTATGTAAACACTGAGTGACCATTAGTATTGAAAGAAATTGCATATCAATTTATACAATTTTTATTGGTTTTGAAGAAAAATCAATTTTCAAGAAGTTAAATACTCAAACATATACTCAAGCAAGAAAACATAAATAAGTTTGTTCTTTCAAATTCTTCTCTTATTTGTATGAAAACAATTAGTTGTGTCTAGATCAAAACAGCTCTTTAGTGTGTATTGCTTATATGTGTAAAGACATGATGTGCAATATTAACAATTTAAAACTATGAAAGTATTATCAGCAAATAATCATGTTTTATATGTTGTGTATATGAAAAGTTCAAATGATAAAAAGAGAAAACAGCAAGTAGATATCTTATTAACTTTCCTTTCTCTAAACTGTTATTTTTAGAAATACAAATGTATTTGGATCCACTTAACTGTGGTTCAGCAGGGTTGAGTGGGAATAAAAAAATACTTTACTAAATTAAAATGACATTCAAACATTGTCAACACGATTGTTCAGTTATTGTGGGCTTTAATATGGTATGTTGTTAGACCAAGTGAGTTTATGGCATGATATAAGGCCAAGTGAGCTTATGTCATGCTGTAAGGCCAAGAGAGCTTATGGTAAACTTTAAGGCCAAGTGAGTTTATGGTATGCTTTAAGACCAAGTGAGTTTAAGACATGCTGTAAGGCCAAGTAAGCTTGTGGTATACTGTAAGGCCAAGTGAGTTTATGGTATTCTGTAAGGCCAAGTGAGTTTATGGTATTCTGTAAGGCCAAGTAAGCTTGTGGTATACTGTAAGGCCAAGTGAGTTTATGGTATTCTGTAAGGCCAAGTAAGCTTGTGGTATACTGTAAGGCCAAGTGAGTTTATGGTATGCTTTATGACCAAGTGAGTTTAAGACATGCTGTAAGGCCAAGTAAGCTTGTATACTGTAAGGCCAAGTGAGTTTATTGCCTGCTGAAGGTCACGTGGGCTTTAATATGGTATGCTGTTAGACCAAGTAAGTTTATGGCATGCTGTAGGACCATGTGAGCTTATGGTATTTTTCAGTTGTTGTTTGCAGCAGTTTCTCAAGAACTGCTTGACTAATTTGCATATGATTTTACCAAATAAATTAAAAGAAAAGAAATGGTGTCTACCTATAAAACCACTCAGTATACCACTGCACCATTTATAACATGGGTATGGCCATGAATGGCATTATTCAAATTTAGTTTTCTGATTACTACCTAATTTTTGGGATTTTACTTGTCTTCCTGGTTCATAAGAACCAATTATAATATGATTTAACATTATTATATACTCAATTTTCGTGTTTGGATGGACTATCAGGAGATAAGCCATAATTGTTTGTGCATAAAAGCACTACAAGTTTATGTTGAGGAGCTTAAATAAAAAATTAAATGTGAATCTGTTTGACTTTTGTCAGTTGGTAAAGTTTTGGAAGCAACACAAAAGTAATTTTCTTGTTGCATCAGCAGTTGATAATAATTCATATCTATTTATAATTACAAAACTTTTATCTAGCTACTTTTGTCAGAATTAATTACAATTTATATCCATTTGTAGTTACATAAATGTTATCTGGGTTCTCCTATCAAAATTAATTACAATGTATATATATTTGTAATTTCAGGAATATCATCTGGTTACTCAAATCAGAATTAATTGCAATTTATAGTTTCTAATGAGCTTCTATGAAGTCAAATTACCAGAATACATGATTTAATGACTAAGAAGAGCAAATAAACCTTAAGGTGTCACTCATAATGTTGTAGATTCTTTGATCATTTTTGTTTATCTCATCTGATTGGAACATTGAAATGTTTATAATTTTGGTTGAATAGATCAGGAAAGAAACTAGAATGACATTTTTTGGGTTCAGATTGATATGCAAAAGATTTTAGTCTCTAACATTGTCCTGATGACATCCATGGATAAAACAATATATGGTTAGTGATTATACAGTTGTATTTATATCCAGTCTTTCTTCAAAAATAGCATTATTGAAGTGGATCATGTTCGTTTAGATATTTAGTAATATTGATATTAAATGTAAAGGTGTTGTTGCAGAGAAAATAAATAAATATTGGATTCAGAGCATTGTATTATTTCTCTTTAAGTATTTGTGCTATAACACAATACAGTATTTGTGTAAACATATGCATTTAAATGAATTGTGCTTTCTTCTACACTTTTTATACCCCACTCCTTTTTTACTCCACTCTGTCCTCAACTGTGTATACCCCACTGTTATTAGCTGTGGTATATTAATTCAGACTTGTCCATCCACCCAGGGAAGCACAATCATCAAAACCTGCTTCCAGACAGGATTTTTCTCCATTTAAAAGCAGAATTCAGCTTTTCTCCCGACTTGAATCAGATTTTTATATCATCTCCGATCCATTTTTTTTTAAAAAAAAGAGTCTGTCCAGTCCCATTCTGCAATGACCCCTTGTAAGTATTCGTTCCATATTAGTACATGATGGTCAAAAGTTTAAATTCATTCATTGAATCTTCATGTAATAGAAACTGAAAGCATGCATGCAAAAGATGGCATCCCAAGTTGTTGAAATGGCAGGGTACAGTTTCTTAACTTAAGGCTATGGTGTGACTTTTTCAGCTATTATGTGGACTAATTAAAGGTATGGATATATCTGTGAACTAGGTGTTTTGGGCTTGTTTTTTTTTAAAATTGATATCAGGCATGTACATCTTCCATAGTTACTATGCAGTATGTTGATAGTGAAATACCAATAGTCGGCTAGGAAGAAGAGCTAGCATCTCAAAGCAGTAAATACATTGGTTTGGGGAAAATAGAATATCTCAAAACGGCTTTGATGACAACTATTTTCAACTGCATCAGCCTGTTTAGTACAAACTGTTTTGCAGAATTATCATCTATGAAAACGGTTTGTGTGTGCACTGTGAGCATCATGTGGTGTCAGAAATGACCTTCGGACATGAAACTTGCAGGTATAAATTTGGTGTTGGAGTGCGTAAACTTCTGCTATAAACTGCCACTGACTTCTCTGTTAAAGTGGATATTTTTATGCTTTGTTTTAATATAGGTATCTAAAAATATGAACCTTTTTGACCTCACTTGTGTATTTGATGTTTTATGATTTGTTGTACTAGGTCACTGTTTGCAGCATTAAATTTGTACATAAAAGCTGGCCCCTGCCCCCTGAGAGAGACCATGACACAAAAAGTTTAGATAAAAGTTTAAAAAACATATGGAAATGGGAGAGGCTTGAGTGCAAAGTTTACGGAAATTTAGTTGGTCAGTTTATAAGAAAACTGAACGTTGGAGGACTGGTATTTTGTGACCTCTGCAAGAAAGATCTGAATTAGGGTAATCACAGTTGGAAGATTTTGCAACAACACCTACAAAATCATTGCATACAGAAAAATTAAAGCTCAGAAGACAGCTGGAAAAAGTGAAATTAATTACTATAAGAATAATAATTTCTTGCATGAGAGAATAGATATAGCCCTCTGTCAGAATATGCGTATTGCATGTTGCCAGTACAAGCACTCGCTTGAAATAAAAAGGCTCACATTGAGAAGGAAAAGAAATGATTGCACATTGAGGCAATAGTGACTAAAGCAACAATTAGATACTAAGATATTTATAATTTAAGTAGGAGAGAATATTTTTGACAATTTTTATAGGTAGTAAAATAAGTTGGATTTTAGGAACAAAACTGATCAAATATTAACAAACTAAGGTATTTTAATATTCTTTACAAGAAAATAATCACGCTTCGTTCCATATAAATAGCCTCATAGCACTCAACCACCTTCTCCCATATGAGAAACAAAATAATTGCTAGAAAGGTAAGTGAAACAAAACAAATTACATCTGAGCCCGTATACACAAAACTCTCAAGCTTGAGTGCACACACACACATACATACATACATACATACATACATACATACATACATACATACATACATACATACATACATACATACATACATACATATTGCGCTTGACTAGAAGTTCTTTTCACAGGAAGATTTGGTTTCAGATTATATATATGCTTTAATTACGTGAGATTTTAGAATATTTCTTAAGTCGAGACAATTACTGTAGATATGGGTAGATTATAAAAAAAAATAAATTTGAAAGCTGTGCCGATTAATTGCTCGAGAGCATTTCTTTTTTAAATACAGAAACAAGTTGATAAAACTCTTGCACACTGAAGGAAGAAGAGGAGATCATGCATATTGTATTTAGTTATAAATACTCAAGTGCTTAACAAAATCGACCTTCTTCCACAGGAGATATGATACATCTCATTATTGTCTGCTAAAGAAATCTTTGCCAAAGCAGCAATAAGATATCGACTGGCATATCAGCAGATTCTATCCTGTGGAGAAAAAGACGAGTGAATTTATGAGATTATTTTATATATAGTTGATGTACTTGGTTTGTTTTACAGATTTCTTATGAAAAGAGATAAGTATATGTTTGTTGCAAAAATTGACAAATTATGATGTGAACATTAACATGGACATGAAGTAATTTCAGCATCAGTAGTATTGGAGAACAAATTCATGTGCCAATAAATATTGTGAAATAATTCAAGTCAAGTTGAACATTTTTGATAAGTTTATTAATGTTTCAAATGATTATTTTGTTTTATATTATGATCATAAGTTTCACTAGGATCAATCTTTTATGATTGTAAAAAGCGTTTTTGGCAGGATGCCTTCGAATACCTTGACCACCGATTTATGTTAGTTTATAATACCGTTAAGGTGATTTCATGTGGTCAGAAATTTCGTCGTGCTTTATTGATAAAACTGCAGACTCCTGTGTTTGGTATATAACAAAAAGAAAAGATCCTGATCAAGTATTGTTAACGATTCAGCAACACAAGGAGTTGTATGATAATGGGACGACAAATTACATCCAATCATGACATTATTTTAAAAAACAGCACCTACGGCATGAGACGAGATAATAACACAAGAGTCTGCAGTTTTGCCAATAAATAACGACGGAATTTCCGACGTGACATTACCTTAACGGTATTATATAATTCCGTTAAGGTGATTTCATATTGTTGGAAATTTCATATAATACCGTTAAAGAAATTTCGTGTCGGAAATTTCGTCGTGCTTTATTGATAAAACGGCAGACTCGTGTGCTTTTTAATAGGTTAGAAATCACTAATGTGTAAAAACAATTTGGTGACCTCAGCGGTTGTCTCCCCTGGAACGGGTAACTGATCAAAACGGACCAGTACCAAAAGGCCCAATCCAGAAAGGCCAGTAACGGGTCAGAAAGGACCTGGACGGAAAAGGCCTGGGTTAAAAAAAGGACTGTTTAAAAGATAGATTGATTAATAATAATAATAATAATAATAATAATAATAATAATAATAAGAAGAAGAAGAAGAAGAAGAAGAAGAAGAAGATGATGATGATGGTGAAGAAGACGAAGAAGGAAAAAAAAAATCTTTTCTACAGTACCCATATCTATTAACTTCTAATTCAATAACATTTTTGCATATATTGCTAAAACACCGAGCCACAAAAACTGAAGCACTGGTCAGTGAGGATTAACACCAAGACAAAAATTAATGACTGATAGCAAACAGCAGATCCTTACAGATTACGCAGATTGTACCAATATCATAAATAAATCAGCGATCGCATTGTACTTTTTACACTTCCTTTACCTGTTTTCTGTCTTAGATTAATTTAAATTGTTAGGAAATTAGGATAATCACAATTAAGACGTCAATACAAGTCTCTGCAATCACAACTCTTTCTGGTGCCTGCGGTCTCAACGGAGATTATGAGTCATGCGATTTTAAGTTATTTTTAACGATTACTGACTTCAGGCATTCCTGACGGAAATACCCCAAGCGATTATCTGTAAACTTCAGGTGTATGGTACTTGTGCCTCTTTCTTCACTCAATATGTTATTCATCATCATTTATACCTTTTCCAGTAGATATATCTTTTAGTGAACTGTACTTATTTTACGTTTTCTTATAATTTCAACATCTACATGAATAATTGATGTATCTTTCAAATTACTGCGACTGTATCACAGGATGAAGAGTTTAAAGCTACTGACCTTCGATTACGTACTTGTATAATTAAATCATTGCCATATAAAACGAGGGGGGGGGTGTACAGAGAAAATGTATGTTGTTGTTGGCATCCGTCCGTCTTCGAGAGAAGATCGTGTAGCTCCCTGTTTTGGTGCCTTATCTGCACCGTCGCGAGTGGCTGAAGAGTCCGACCCTTGTGTGACAATCTTTGTTGCACTTGCTGCAGGTGAAGATGGATTCTTGTTGGGGCTGATCTTGGTTCGCCTTTCTCTTTGAAGCGAGGTTTGCTATTATCCCTTCCTCAGCTTTTTGAATGCCTTGTCTCACAGCAAGTCGCCACTCGTAGCGGTTGTTAGCACAGCTCTCCCAGTTGTTGACGCTGATGTTTGACCTTTTTCATGTCCTTTTTGCAGACGTCTTTGTATCGTAGACGTGGCCGTCCAGTCAGTCGTGTGCCTTCTGCTAGAAACAGGTCCTTGGGACTGCAGCCTGTATCCATTCTCCTGACGTGGACAAGATGTGCAATATTCATAAATTTCACATTATAGTTTTAGGGCTTACAACGGAGAGAAGCTTGACTGCTGTCATATAATTTTCTTACAAATGTTGATTTGCGTCACGCGTACAATTCAGTAATTGGACTTGTATTCAAGCATGTCGTTAGAATTGTGTTATTATTTTCTTTTGAATATCCAATAAATATAGTCTGTTCTTTCGGCTAGCAACACAATTAATCACGAGTTTAAACACTGTTAAGATATTCTTGTCTACGAAGTTGTTTATCGTCTTTTGATATAAACTAGGAAAACAAAGGCGTTGAAATTATGAATATATGTGTGCAGAATATTAGTAATGTTCGCCTAAATAATATACCAAAAATGAACATCGTTGAATTATTTACATTATTCAGTAAGTTTTGATTATGAAATTGATATTTACGATAGAGCAATCAACTCATTCCCCCTAATAAATACATTTCATGACCATTTCGGATTATAGACAATTCGGTCGAAAGAAAATTCGGCCCAATTTGAACCGAAAATAAGACAATTCGACCCAACTTGAAAGAGAATTTGGCCCAACTTGAAAGAGAATTCGGCATAACTTTATGATAGTTGTATCAAGTTTTTTTTTTCTTCAAGCAACAATTAGATATAGTTACGTATCGGCTCGTTCAAAGTAAGATAAAACAGAGTTAAGACAACAAGCTTTGTACATTTTAACAAAAATAATTTATTTCCCTAGAAAACATGAAATAATGTAAATATGTTAAACAAGATTTACGGTTTACAGAAATGATTCAAATTGTTTGTTTAAAATAGAAACATAAGTCCTGTAAAAAGTTCTAAACACAGCCTGAAGTTCAATTACGGTCCAAAATGGCAGATGACCCCGTCAGACGAAGGGTAACAAAAAATTCCAGAATTTACACAATAAAGCACAGTTTGTGTTAACCCGTTCCAATTTAGAATATTTTCGAAAAATGTCTTCGTCCAAATCAGTAATGTTGTTCTCGAGGAAAACAATTATTCAGAACAAACGAAGTAAATTTAGCTCTGTTAACCAAACATGTTGTTCTACGCAGACATACGAACAGACAACTTCTAGCACAAAAATACCCTTTTCAGGTAATAGAAGTTGTATAAATCTGACTTTACGACTCTACGACTGTGTATGACTCTCGACTACGACTGTCTGTCCATGACTCTGAACGTCTTACAAAAATACTTCGGTATATAAACGAAACTAATACGTTGTTTGAATTACATGCGCACGAGGACGCATGCAATTTCGTAATACTTCTGGACCTTAGGAAAGCCTGACCAAGTATCAGCCAATCGTTTTCATAGCTATTTCTGAATGTTTACTTGTAATGAATTTGTTATCATACAGAGCACGTGCTCAGATGAGTCACATTTACGACACAAGTAAACACGATGTTTTCAACAGCATTTTAGACTGGTATTAATATAATCATATTAATAATTACATTTAATGAAATAAAATGATATAAATTTTTTTATTAAAACAATCATTTCTTAACACATATTTTAACTACAGGGTCGTAACAACACACACACACACACACACACACACATATATATATATATATATATATATATATATATATATATATATATATATATATATACATACATACATACATACATACATACATACATACATACATACATACATACGCACGAAAATGAAGTGTTGTATTTGTAACATCACAATCTCAAAGACCACGATAGAGCAAAAATATCGGTTTTGTTGGTTACTTATATAGGTCATGACCTCTTATACCCCAGGACATTGTCCTCTTGCTTAATTGCATATTAATAAATTTGTCTGTTTATAATGTCCCTGGGGATAGAAGGTTGGGACATATCAACAGCCACAGTCGAAAACTGGTATTACCACACTATTTTTAATTTCAGAGGTACTGTATTTATGCCTGTGTACATGATTCACTGGTGATTGAGAAGTGAAGTGTAAATATGGAAGAGAAGGTCTGGGTGACCTCATAAAAAAAATCTTCCGTCCATAAATTTTAAAGCAGAATTCACAAACTCCATCGATATACATTTTGACATAATTCATGCTGGTCAAAATTATATATATATATATATATATATATATATATATATATATATATATATATATATATATATATATATATATATATATATATATATATATATATAATGTTATGCATGTATGTATGTATGTATGTATGTATGTATGTATGTATGTATGTATGTATGTATGTATGTATGTATGTATGTATGTGTGTGTGTGCTTCATTCTTATAATAGATATAAGAAAGCTTTGATACTATACTAACAATGATAGAACAAAATCAACTTGATAATATTTCGAATTAATTCATGGATAGCATATAGGAATTGGCACAGACAATGAAAGTATCTGGAAAATATAATAATAAAAGAAATCATCGATTTTCATTCAACATACATCTTGGGTGTGATCCAGACTGAAATGGAGCAAAATAGCATCCACTTGATGCACTTAGAAACTTCCGTAATACTAATAATAATAGTATGCTAGCTAATTTGGCTTTTTATGGGCACTACAGAAAGCCTATACAGAGAAACTTAAATGGCAAGTTTTAAAGTGGCACATGCAGATGAAGATTCCAAACGCTTCTGGACACAATTAGGATGCTCACTCACCGCACTCACCAAACACGGAACAATTAAGATCACATGATGGTTTCCAGTACTTTTCCGAGTAATATCATAATCAGTAAACGACGGGCAAAATTTTAGATTAAACTAATTAGTTAAAAATATTCGCCAAGAAACTCGAGACGGTAAAAGAACTTACCAGGAGTGCAACTTGCTAGATTAAGTCATAGGTCTAGCAAATCATGTGGAATGTATGGCTTTCAAGTGATTTATTAAGGCAACTGGAATTATTAATCTACAATTTTAGTATTTATGTTCAATATATATATATATATATATATATATATATATATATATATATATATATATATATATATATATATATATATATATATATATATATATAATTTTGGATAATTCCCAAAGTGTTGGTCCACAGATGTTATCACGCCCATACACAAAAAATGGAAATATAAATATCCTTGCAAATTATTGATGGATTAGCCTTTTGCGAGTTCTCAGCAAAATATTTACCTCCATTTTAAATGAAAGACTAGATAACTGGATCGAAAATAATACTATCTTAGTTGAAGAATAAGCTAATTTTAGAAGTTGACTCTAAACTGTCGATAACACATATTATCCAAAGCACATTGATATTTAAATAATCGATATTTAAATATTTGAAGACTACAAAATTGTAGATTTGTAAACGTTTTTGTTGATTATGAAAAATTGTTTGACCGTATTGACATGATCATACTTTATCACAGATTAGTAAACGAAATAGTAGTAAAATGCTAATGCTAAGAGCCATGTATGTAAAGGTCAAAGCTTGTATGAAAACGCTAAAATGGCCTGAAAGAAGTATTTGACTGCCCAGCCGGATAATGCAAGGCTGTGTTTTATAAACTATTTTATTTTCATTATTTCTATATGATTGAAAGACGCATATTTCTGACCAGATTAGTAGAATATCTCTAATGCGTGCTAATTTATTTGCACTATTTTATGAGGATGACTTGGGTGCCTTTGCCAGGAATGTTAATAATTTCAAAGAATTCTAAGTAGACTAAAATAACAATGCACTGTATGGAAATAAATGATAAATCTGCGAAAAAATTGTAATCGTTCAAAAAGAGGGATATTTGAGAAGATATGAAAGCAGGTATTATGTTATTGCTTGAAAGAGACAGTATCTTATATTGTCTGTGTATTATCTTCTAAATCTCATGGCGTATGTGCCCAAAAATGCTAGGAACACAAGTTGCAAAGACACTTTAGAATTTGAAAATTAGACATAGTCAGTTTTGTAATCTGTACAAAATCTTAATTTGAAAATTAGACATAGTCAGTTTTGTAATCTGTACAAAATCTTTATTCCAAATATTTGATACAAAAATATCACCAATTTGTAATTTTGGATCGAGAGTCTGGAATTTCTACACAGCAATAGACAAAGAAGCAGTATATGTCATTTTGTAAATATATTATTGGCATCACAAAACATACTCCAAACACTTTTACCTATATTAAGTTGGGTAGAATGCCTATGGCAGTATGTGATGTGGCGCATTTTGAAGACTTATTGAAACTTAAAGTTCAATAAATTGTGTTTTGAGGTTAACATATTCATGCCAGAAAAGTTCTTGAGAAAGTTGACTTATTTTAATTGTTTCATATCTGAAATATAATAGAGGCATACGTTTAAGCTTCAGTAGCATTAACCAGGTCGTTTAAACCGTACAGTGACATACGTGCATTAGACCGTATCGATTCAAAAGCGGCGCAGGTGCAATATTTTTTTTTCAAAGGAAGCTAATTAAAACAGGTTCTTAGGCTGTCAAATATGATGAAAGACATGATTATTTTGAGAGAATTTTATGAAGAGTTATTTCAGATCGGTCAGGGAACTAAATGACATACAATCGGGGAAACTAGAATTTAGGAGTAACACTTGCTCAGAATTCTTTAGTTGAGAATCCTGCTTGTGAAAAGTCAGATTGACTCCGTGGGAACAATATAATCATCTTTCCCTCATTAGCGAAAAACGGTCAAATAGTGTCTTAAAAGGGAAGACCTACTATAGGCTAGGACACCGTTCTGTAGAAAGAAACTGCATTATGGTACGCAATTTTTGTTTCTATTTAGTATTCTATTTAATTTCTTTGGTTTGGTAAATGTGTTAATTTGCTTATGATTCTGGCATGTATCGTGCATTCATTTCATTAAACTTTATTGATATGTTAGTGTCATGTAATTTAATTCTTTGATTTACAGGTTATAGTTCATTGAGAGAATTGGATTGTAATTAAATATTTAAGATGCACTATTTCATATTCATCTATTATATACATTCAAGGAATGCAAATATGCGGTTTTTCGTATGATTTATGAATTAACCCTAACACACAGATGTGTCACATTTATTATGATATATAAATTGATCTCCTGTGTAGGATTATATTGTTATCGAGAGATAATGAGAAGTGAATTTATATATGATTTCACAATGTTTAAATGATCTTGTAAGTATTGGTTATTGTAGCTAGATATAGTGGATATTAAGCTACAATTAAGCATTTATTTTATTGAACAGATTTGGCAAGCGAAATGTAAATAAGGGGTGTAGTAAAGTATGCTGGCATATACGGTCACATTTGTATGAGAAAGTACGCGGTAGTTCATCAATTAACCCTGATGAGTGCAATGAAGTTCGAGCTAAGGTCATTTGTACTAATGTAACGGTACCTTACCGAATAGAGAATCTGTAAAGACAGTTATTTATTAAAATCACATTAGGTCAGAATTTGTGCAGTGCGTATCCCAATCTGAATACGAACAGAGTTATATATTTCTACGCAAATAATTGTTTAGCCTTAATTAGCTCTCGTATTTAAGGAAACGGCTTTATACTGAGAGAGAGAGAGAGAGAGAGAGAGAGAGAGAGAGAGAGAGAGAGAGAGAGAGAGAGAGAGAGAGAGAGAGAGAGAGAGAGGGGGGGGGGAAGGAGAGAACTAAAGGAAAACCCGATGAGTCAAGTGGAAATACGCATCTAAGATAGGTCGGACTAAACAAGGATTGGATAGAGACCAAAGCACAAGCATTAGACGTGGAGACAAGAAATAGCGGACTGACGCCAGGCGATGCTGACAAGCGTAGTATTTAAAGCAGAATTCACCACTCGTTATATGATGTAAATTAAAAACTGCGACTAAATTATATCAGTGTGAGTCCGCTGGATTGAAGTGGAATTTTGGACAAGTATTAATTGAAAGTGATATTTGGTTATGCATTAATTAATCACTTTTATTTTAACAAATATGTTGTATTAGTTGAAAGTGAAATTTTTATGCCCTAATTGATTACATTTATTTTTTTTTATTGGAAAAGGGGGCTTGTAGTTGTTTATTTCATTCAGTCGCTTGCTCAGCTATCTGTTAACGTGTAATCTATCCGTCTACAATGGGCAATGACACCGTGGCAGATCATTCCCTAGTTAACGAACATCAAATCAATTAAGGAGGTCTTAATATTTTAAAATCCCCGTTACACAGTAGTAAGAGAAAAAAAATTGAAGTACTGGTTAAAACTGCTACAGATGATTGATGAGAGATTTCCAAAACGATGTTATTACCTACAATTGACATGGGGCCAACACTGTGAATGTTTGGTTAAAAGTTACGAATCTATTGTTTTCATACAGACTGGATGAAATTGTGCTATCAACGTATGGGTAATGAGAAGCTCTTTTTCATTAAATTTAAACAATGCCGTAACGTTATTTTTTCAACAAGAACTAAATGAAGATGTATTTGTAATGAAAATATTACGATTTTATAATATGATTGGTAACAATCTGACTTGTCAATATTATATAGATTATCTGAATCATAGTATTAGCTTGCAATGCGTCTTCAAAAATATAAGTTTTCGCATAATGGAATAAAAAAGGAGGGTGTTAAAATATATCCAATGTTAAAATATATCCTATGTTAAAATAGTGTGACCATTTTGTGCAGATATAGAAGAGTTCCACTTTGCCGTTAATTATCCCATGTATGATAAAATGAAAACGTTCTATGTAGCTTCATACATATATTGTAATGCAAACAACATCGTTATATAAATTTAGTATAAGAATTAACAACAATAATAATTTCCTAAATAATTGTACAGTTTATCTAACAAAATATTTAATTATGAGAGAAGCAATGTGTTAATCCTACAATCGTCATGTTTTATATTTGTTGCATACTTTTACTAACTTCAATGTAATTGTGGGTAAATGTCAAATGTCACTGATAACACATATTATTATTATTATTATTATTATTATTATTATTATTATTATTATGCCAGAAAAACACATACAAAATAATTGTGGATTACACTGTTCTAGCTTACTGCTGTTGAACAGTGTTCAAGTTTATGGATAAGTACACTGTGTTAAAAAAAAAAATAAAACGAACCTACTGTCAAAATATTCAATACATTCAGTACAAAGTAATCTTCAGTATCATCTGGTCTATTTACTGAAGATGTAGGTCACAAATTATATGGCAATTATATATTGCCATATTATTTGTGACCTACATCTTCAGTAAAAATGCCAGATGATTATGTAAATCTTTCCATATTATTTGCAATTAAGCTGTCGTTATACTTCAGACGTAGATTGAACGAATATAGATGCTATACATCCGTGGATATCCTAAGAAGTTGTGTTTTCCCAAAATTTAATGACCAATGATAAAATGAAGATATCGATAACATCTAGGTACTAATAAAGGAATACAGGTTCATTTATTTCCAGTTACCAACCTCGTGTACAATAAAACCAATTTCTTATAACAAAATACTGGACTTGTATTTTCTATTCATTGAGTAGAATGTAAGTGCTGTAACATCTGTATTACCAAAAAAAAAATGTACTACAGACACTGCTATCTGGGTACGAGCTGTGGTGACCTACGGTTTGGACAAAATCTGTGTTTTTGAGGTTTGCCGGTAGTGATGTGAGTGAACAGAGCCTTGATACTTGGAATCGCAGGAACTGAACATAAACTCGATATTGGCATGACGCAAGAAAATAGGTCGCTAGGTGCTGGTGTAACTGATGTGTCAAAGCTGTTAGCAGAACTTCACAAACCTACTCGTGAACACTTTTTACGTCGCAAGAATCATTGCATTATAATATACGACATATGGTCTGCTGTTATCGCCGACATGAAATATTAATGTGCGAACAACGATCGTTTTACATAAATGCTAACGGTCACCAACATGTTTAGTAAATATACCTGGGTTGCTCTCGTGAAAAACAGAAAGGGAAAGTATATTTTTGAGGTGTTTATACAGTGGTAGTTGCACGCAAATCAAATATATTATGGGTAGATGATAGTAGTGAAGATTATAACAAAGTTTAAGACTGGCTTCAAAAATATAATACTGACCAGTACAGCAGACAGAATCAGATTAAGTCTCCCATGGTGGAGGAATTTAACAGAACGCTAAAACAATGCGTGAAGAATAGAGATTTACCAATGTTAATA
The DNA here is from genome assembly GCA_016746295.1 of Potamilus streckersoni. NCBI lineage: Eukaryota > Metazoa > Mollusca > Bivalvia > Unionida > Unionidae > Potamilus > Potamilus streckersoni. The sequence goes on from JAEAOA010000903.1 coordinate 805,598, forward strand.
TCAGCACAATTTTTACCAGAGAACATGGACCAGTGTAATCATGCTAGGCATCGCAGCATTAAAATGACTCCATCAGAAACATCTGCATTAGACTGGACGCAGTAGGTAATATACACCATATCATTTACATCTAATTTTAATATAGGTGACCACGTGAAAATAATCGTGAAAATTACAATTTTAAAAAGAATATACACTTAATTGAAAAGAGGACATCATTGTGGTGAAAACGATAAACAAATGATGCCTGTCAAGCACATGCTTACGAACGACGGCCGACTTTGTAAAAACAATAGGCATATTTAAAAGAATACAAAGGAACCAAAGTTGGCTTCGTTATGTCGGCCGATTTCATTTTAAAAATCGGCACATTGAAAAGATTACACTGTGAGTGTCCAGGGTTGGCTTGCTTTGTAATAAAATAACCTTTGTATTTGATATTGTGTCGGTCGGTTTAAGCAAAGAGTTTATTGACTGCTGCCAGTTATGTTTATTCATCACCAGGACTTCTATTTGTTTACCATATGTAACCATGATTGATGCTTACAGGGTATATAGTATACACAACAATAAATTTCCTAATAATACTTCTAAAACATATGCTAGATAAATGTTTTATCATTTGCTCTTTCTTTTTTTTTCTACAGTCTCTGCAACCATTGTAATATTTTCATATAAGCCATTCTGAAGATTTATTACAAACCACATTTATTGTGTGTCAATGGAATACCTTAATGCAATATTTCTACCTAGTTTAATCACAGGAGTCTGCAGTTTTATCAATTATGCACGTCGAAATTTTTGACTACATGAAATCACCAAAACGGTATTATACAATAAATAAAGGAATGCAAGAGTAACCACAACCCTCCGCTCGATTCGAATTTTCTCACGCGTCTTTTATCCCTTTAGAATCGCACGAAGACTGAAAAACTACACATATCCATTAAAAAAAAAAACAGTAGCGTACCTTCTCATCACTCTCGGACGACCATTGCATGAATGCAATCCGGCGAATTAACCTTTATTTTCACCATTACGGTCACATACACTGGAATGTGAACCATGCGGGGAAGTAGCCCATTTGTACTAGCTTCTATTCTGTAGTAAATATGCGGTAGGGTCTAATAATCGTTCTGAACACGGCGCAGAATCTGTTTTCTTTTAATACTAGGGAAATTTAATAATGCGAGTTTTGAATATGATGACGTCATCAACCGTTTTTTGTACTATCAGAACTTTAACTACACATTTCTATTATGGAAATTGATACAAAAATTATAAAATGTTGCAATAAAAAACAAGTTAAACATTTTATCTTGTAAAATTAATTTCATGACGTTATTTAGCCCGTGGTACACCTTACTGAACTTACTGGCTACAGCAAGGAGGCATCTCAATCTCAAAAGTTATAATCTACAGCCATTTTACGTCCGAAACAACGAAGAGTTAAGTCATTTTCGCTTTCTTAACAAAAGAAGGCGAAGTTTGAAGTTCTCAGGCGACTTTTTCGCCCACTTCACCTGGTTGCGTTACACCTGATTATGTGCTTTTTAAAGATCCAATCTGAGCAAATTTTTAATCACATACATCACACTTAGATTGTTTTTCTAAAGTATGAATCGTCATGTGCTCTTTTAAAGATCTAGCCCGAGTAAAATTTTTGTCGCATACATCACACTTAAATGGTTTTTCTCCAGTATGAATCTTCATGTGCCATTTTAAATATCCATTCGGAGCAAAACTTGCTTCACATACATCAAACTTAAATGGCTTCTCTGCAGAGTGAATACTAATGTACTGTTTTAAAAGTCCAACCTGAGTAAAGCTTTTTGTCACATACATCACACTTAAATGGTTTTTCTCCAGTATGAATCCTCACATGCTCCTTTAAAGATCCATTCCGAGCAAAGCTTTCATTACATATTTCACACTTAAATGGTTTTTCTCCAGTATGAATCTTCATGTGCCGTTTTAAATAACCAATCTGAGCAAAGCTTTTATCACATACATCACACTTAAATGGCTTTTCTGCAGTGTGAATCCTCGTGTGCTCTTTTAAAGATCTAATCTGAGCAAAGCATTTATCACATACATCACACTTAAATGGTTTTTCTCCAGTATGAATCCTCACATGCTCCTTTAAAGATCCATTCCGAGTAAAGCTTTCATTACATATTTCACACTTAAATGGTTTTTCTCCAGTATGCATCGTCATGTGCTGTTTTAAAGATCCATGCCAACTAAAGTTTTTGTCACATACATCACACTTAAATGGTTTTTCTCCAGTATGAATCTTCATGTGCCGTTTTAAATATCCAATCTGAGCAAAGCTTTTATCACATACATCACACTTAAATTGCTTTTCTGTAGTGTGAATTCTAATGTGCTGTTTAAAATATCCAATATCAGTAAAGCTTTTGTCACATACATCACACTTAAATGGTTTTTCTCCAGTGTGAATCCTTATGTGCTGTTTTAAATATCCATTCCGAGTAAAGCTTTTGTCACATACATTACACTTAAATGGTTGTTCTCCAGTATGAATCATCATGTGCTGTTTTAAATGTCTATTCATAGCAAAGCTTGCATCACAAGTTTGACACTTAAATAGTTTTTCTCCAGTATGAATCCTCATGTGCTCATTTAAATATCCATTCCGAGTAAAACTTTTATTACATACATTACACTTAAATGGTTTTTCTCCAGTATGTATCATTAAGTGCTGTTTTAAATATCTATTCCGAGTAAAGCTTTTGTTACATACATCACACTTAAATGGTTTTTCTCCAGTATGAATCATCATGTGCTGTTTTAAAAGTCCATTTCTAGCAAAGCTTGCATCACATACTTTACACTTAAATGTTTTTTCTCCAGTATGAATTCTCTTGTGCAGTTTTAATTTTCTATTCTGAGCAAAACTTTCATCACATATTTCACACTTAAATAGTTTTTCTCCAGTATGAATCCTCAAGTGCTGTTTTAAAGTTCTATTCTGAGCAAACATTTTATCACACCTCGCACTTAAATGTTTCTTTTTTTCTTCCAGAATCTAGCAATATGTTGGTTTAGTTTTGTGCTAAGTCTTTCACGTCTAATTTAACTGATGTCACAAAGAGATACTGTGCTCCAACTTGGAATAATGCAACAATTCGGAGTGCAAAGTTGTTTCGCTCTTTCTCAAGAAATTGCGTGACCTTATCAAGTGTTAATAGATATAAAGAAACTGAGCGGCGGGTTTGTATAATTTGACATACGTGGCGGAATTTTGGCACGCGTGTGAAGCTGAAAGTAAGTAAGTAAGTAAGTAAGTAAGTAAGTAAGTAAGTAAGTAAGTAAGTGAGTGAGTGAGTGAGTGAGTGAGTGAGTGAGTGAGTGAGTGAGTGAGTGAGTGAGTGAGTGAGTGAGTAAAAAAGCACGACAATGGTTTTTGACAATGATGTATATTATATATTAGATAGGATACCTAAAGAAGTATCAGGTTTCTGAAACTATTTATCGGCTAAGTTAGCATTATTAAAAGACAAAATAATTAGGATGGATTTTGCCAGTGTGTTCAAATTAATTTAAGGAGAGTGGTGAAATTAAATCTTGGAAATATCCTACTCCTCTTTTTCATCATCATCATCAACAACATCGTTGACAACGTCATCGTCATCATCGTTATGGTCCTTATCGTTATCGTCGTCGAAATCGTCATCACAAACGTTTGTTCATCATAATCATCTTGGGCTTTCCTCATCCTCGTCGTCATTTTCCTCGCCATGGTCATCGTCCTTGTCATTATCATGTTCATTGTCCTCATCGTCTTGGTCATTGTCATCACTTTGTCATCGTCATCATCTTTGCCATAATCGTAATCATCACCATCATTGTCGTCTTCGTCATCATCATCATTGTCGTCTCCACATTCATCAACATCATCATCATTGTCGTCTTTATTATCATCGCCATCATATTCATCATCGTGTTTGGGGCACCATAATTGACTCTACATCCAATTTTGACCGCTCCTTTGGCCTAGTGGTAGAACGTCCGCCTCAGATGTGGAAGGTCTCGGGTTCAAACCACGCCGAGTCAAGCGAAGACTTTTAAAAGTGCTACTAACAGACGCCTCTCTTTGTATTCGGAATTATCAGGTTAGTGTCAGCTCAACCAAGTGTTAGGATAATGTGACTTGTTTGGACAGCATGCTACATGTTTGCGGCATGAAGCCCCAGTGCAAAACATTACTAAAAATAACTCTCACATCGTAGACATCGTATAGATGACTGAAAAATTGTTTAAAGCTACGTTAAAAAACTAAATCACACACAAACACACACACACACACACACTTATTTTCATCTTTCCCTGTTCTGTACTACCTTTTTGGAAATCTCCAAATTACATGCTTGTTCACTCCTTATTGTTGTCTTTCCATCTCTTTTTCTGTCTGCCTCTTCTTCTTCACCCTCACGCTGTTCCTTGCAAGATTGTTTTTGCCAGTCTAGCTGTTCTTCACAAATGACCGTACCGCTTCAGTTTATTATTTTTACAGTGGTTAAGAGGTCTTCATAGGATTCGATGACTTTTTGGATCCCATTGTGGACTTCTTCGTTGGTTATATGGTCAGTGTTTGAGATGCCAAAGATCTTACTGTAGTATCTCATTTCTAAGGTTTAAGTCCTTCTTTGTAAAGGGTCCATGTTTCACTAGCATACTGAAAGATGGACATGACAATCAAGAGCGGCAGCCTTATTTGGAACCAAAAGCAATGTTGGTATCTTTCCATATTGGTCTCAACCTAATATTGGCAATCCTGCAAAGTAGTTGAAGTTTGGAGCTCTCATCTGTGATAATTGATCACAAGTACTTGAATCTTTTGACTCTTTCCAGCTTTTGTCCAGTAATCTTTATTTCTGCACTGATGCTTCAGGTGTTGCCATTAGGTTTGTTTGGCGCTAGTGTCCATACCATATGCAGTATAAGCTGAGTCAAGGCGCACAACCAAGTCAGCCATTTCCTTTACATCTCTTGCTCAACAATATCGCAATATCATCTGAGAAGCGAAGCTTCGTGGTTGTTCTTTCTCCAATGCTGGTCATGCAAAGCAGCCTCCATGATACTTTCCAGGAAAAAGTTGAAGAGTGTAGGTGACAGTATACATTCCTGTACAATAGTTATGACTAAATAACGCCTTTAAAACTTGTTATGAGAAATATCCATCCCGCACATCATATCAGTACTTTCAGCATTTTGTACATAAAAATGTTTACAAACTAACCTTTTAAAGTAAATCCAAAAAATATTTGTATAAAGGAATGTCATTGTGGTCCTTGTTTAACACTCTTACCAGTGTATTTCACATCTTGGATTGATGTGCTTTTACATCAATACAGACTATTCCTTGTTAGCTAGACTAAATGTGCTATACGATGATATAGCACCTTCATGCGTGTTAATTGCAGGTAAATCATATATTATTATTATCTTTTCCAGATGTAGTATATACAATGTACTGGAAGCTAATTAATTTATTTACTGTGTATGCTGAAACACAAAACTCATAATAATTTAACAATAAATTAATGAAAACATTGAATTTATATATTTGATGACGACACACGTAGTATGTATCATGTCTAAAACTGAAACTAGATTTACATTATAATAATTCGTAATAAAATGCGATAGAAATAAACCAAATATATAAGATGTATAAAGAATCGCATCATAATTCTGAAACAAAGAGGGAAATATGAAGCTAAAACTCACCAAGGAATGCATGCAAATTTATTAATGTAAATGCACAAACGAATCCAAAAACAGACAGTTTGGATTACATCATTGTGATTCATCAAGAAAACCATAGGAATTTATTTGGTATACTCTGTTGTTTTTTTTACCTGTGATATAACTGTTTGGACTAATTGCAATTTATATCGCAATACTACATATTCACTTTGAACATTCTGGCGGCCTAAGTGGTTAAGACCCCACTTTTAAACATTATTTACTGCCACACTGCAAACATTGAAGTGATATGATTGAAACAGTGTTAAGAAAATCTTTAAGATTAAAATCACACACACACACACACACACACACACACACACACACACACACACACTTTGTTATCTAGGTAAACATTTTTTTTAATTTATATTAAAGAACCATTCGTTTTCATTCTTTCCTGTTACTGATTTTCAGTTCAAGGGTCCTAACCATACATGAATATTAATAGGTATTGAATACAGTACTTACACACCTAGATCACCTTCAAGTTTGATAAAATATGTTAAGGCAGCTTGTATTTCTTAATCGACTTAAATGTACTGATACACATGATAGCAGTTGTTGAAGGCATCTCCCATCTTGAGGCTGAGGTCATCATCCAGTTGTCAATACATAATTAGTTCCTAAAATGTGTATTTGTTTTTGTTGTTGTTGGGCTTAACGTCATTTTTCAGCACACGGTAGGCTATTCATGGCGGCCAATATTAATGGTGGAGGAAGAAACCGGGAAATCACCGGAAAGAACCACCGACCCACTAGAAGCTACTGGCAAGCTTTCTCACATATCCACATTCGCTAAATCCTAGACTCGAACCCAAGCAGACAGAGGTGAGATGGCAGTGATCCGTAACGTAACAAAAGTAAATTTCAAAGTTGTTGTTGTACCATTTGTACCACTTATTGAATGACACTACGTTTAATCCAGCATAAAGTTTATTTTAAACATTTCTCAGCTGTAACCGTTTGTAAGAAAAAGTTTTAAACCTTTTACTACTCGTCTTGAAAAATAATGTAAGGAAGATATTTAAAAAGACACAAATTTCTTTTTGAATCTCATAGTATGTATACATGCATAATCAATGCTGATTCGAGACTCCCATCAAGACATTCCCTGCATTAAAATAGGTATTTCTAGGATTTAATTCTCCAAGATGGCATGAAGCGAATGCTGTCGCTAATCGTGCTAATCTTACTGCCGCTAAAGCAGCTTTGGCGCGTGAAAGTATGGACAATGTGGAGTTTGCCTCACGGTACAATCCCACCCATTTTAATCATGAGATTTTCATGATGGTTACTATTAGCAATATATTTGGTATATGGTGTGTTGTACGAACAGTGTTTTGACGAGTGTTGGACGAGAGTGATTCTCCTGCAAAGTACATGTACCAGAAAGGCGGAGCTGGTGCTGTAGCAGATGGTCAGTTTAGCAATGTGTGTCATACATTAAGGATTCCCTAAGTTACACCTTGATCTGCTCACATATTTGACTTAGCATCCACGCCGCCAGATTGACCAAAAAACTATACATTTAGAGCAAAACTTAAATAACACTCAGCAGTTTGCCCATTGTCAGCAAACAACATCATGAAGAGTGTCTACAGACCTTGGTAGCAAGCATAAAAGTTAATTATTGTTACATTGTATCTAAGGCGTGGAATTTTATTTAAAAACATGGTGTTAAAATTAGACTATAATCAAACATATTTTCACATTTTCGATAATATGAGTTTATCTCACAGTCACGTTCATCTCACGTCTATACAATATCCAGAACAAGAACTTGTGTCATTTTCCTGCTGCTACAGGAATTTACTCTCACGTCCGTAAATGATATCCGTCAGTGTGATGCAAAATACCAGTACAGAGATTGGCACGCAGATGTCTTTGCATCATTTCTAGTCGTTGCGTCAATTTTCCATATCCAGACATTTCGAGCATCTCAAAAACTCGTAATGGAATATTGGTAATCCTGGTGCAGATGATTTGAGGTACGCATTGTAGACCCGATATCGGTGCATGATGCTTGATGTGTATAGTGCAAAAATAAACCTAATCGACCAGCCTAAAATGATTTATGACATCCTCTAAAGCACTTTAAAGCAGAATACCGAAGCCAAGAGTAAATAGGAAGATTATAAAATAAATAAAGTGGTTCTAGAACTTCTGATGGTTTCATTGCCGGCGTGATATTTCGTTCGTCAAAACGTTTTTACCAAACCTACTTGGTTCGGTATTGTTTGCACTTGGTCTTCTTGAAGCTTATGAAGCGTCATTGGATCCACATATAAAGCATAAATAGTAAATTAAATGCAAAAAAATAATAAATAATGTGATCTTGGTGGTTAAGGTTATAGAAGACGTAAGGAACCATAAAATAACAGCATTGTAAAAGAATTGAAACCGAGTGGGATTTCTCTGTTTGGACTAAATGAATAACAACAAACACAAAACGATGAATGATTGGAATATATATATATATATATATATATATATATATATATATATATATATATATATATATATATATATATATATATATATATATATATATATATATATATATATATGTGTGTGTGTGTGTGTGTGTGTGTATGTATGTATGTATGTGTGTGTATGTGAATATAAAACAAATACACTGATTCTCACACTCCTATCATACAATTGATGCAATTTATCCTACATACACTCATGAAATGATAAAGAAAATAAATTACAAAAATATGATTCATTGTCCTCTAGCCTAAAACAAATATACCATGTATTATAAAAAATAAAAAATGAGATTCACTTAATCTCTTGTACGCATTAATCTTTGAGATTCACGAAATCTCTCGAGATAAATCAGACAAAGGCAAATGAGCAATACTTATAATGTTATTACTATTGTTTCTACTAGACAATACTGCGTTCAACTAAATACACAAATAGATGAACACGCATCACTGTCAACTGGAATTCACTTGATAAACGGTGACTCTACAGTTTATTCAATATACGAACTGGAACTCTGCAGTTTCACTGGATCCCGGGGCCCCGAGTGGCCGAGTGGACTAAAGCGCTATTCGTTACGGATCACTGCCTCTGTCCCCGTGGGTTCGAGTGTAGGATTCGGCGAATGTGGATATGCGAGAAAGCTTGCCAGTAGCTTCTCGTGGGTCGGTGGTTCTTTCCGGTGATTTCCCGGTTTTTTCATCCACCATTAATACTGGCCGCCATGAATAGCCTATCGTGTGCTGAAAAATGGCGTTAAGCCCAACAACAACAACACTGGATCACTTTCTTATCGATCCACTTTCATACATATCACAAATCCCTTATGTATATTCATTTACATACATACATATCTGCATACCTCAAGACGTAGACGGCATGCTGCAATACAGATAGCTACATCCAATCTAACCACGGAAAGCTATAGTCAGTTCTCATCGGACACTGAATCTCCCATAAGATATCGTCAGTTCCAATAAGACTACATCAGGCCAATAATGTCCACTAAGCTCCCTCAATGCCCATTAAGCTCCCATAGTGTCCACTAAGCTCCCATAATGTCCACTGTCCAATAGGCTACAATAGTTTCCACTAAACTCCCATAGTGTCTACTAATGCCCAACAATACAATAGAAAACAACAGGCTACAATATCTCCCATAATCTATAATAGTATCCAACAGGCTACAATAGGATACAACAGGCTACAATAAGATCCATCAGGGTACAATAGCTCCCATAATCTACAATAGGCTCCCGTAGTCTACAATAGGCTAAAACAACACAAATCTATTTATTACTAAAATGGTAATAACAAAGCAATAACTGTAAAAAAAAAAACTTTATCACCCGACACAAAACTGAGAAAAGAATTCACAAATCAATCAGAACTGTGACACTTACCCCTATGGCCTGAGACGATGGTAGAAAATTCGTCCACCACTAACAAAATCGAAATGACTTGTGTCTCAATTCATAATGTATCAAGCTTAAATCCATAGGAGTGAATAATAGTTATGGTCAAATGTTCATATAAACCATGCTTTTCTGTGACTTTCCGTTTACATGTAATTTTGATAATCACTTTACCTGCAGAAGAGTGATTCACCCCAGGTAACGTTGTACGCCTGTAAAACGAATATAGTGAAGAAAGAAAAAATAGATTCACGGCAAAACCAAGCTCTCTATAGCCTTATTCTGTGAGAAGTATATGTTGTTATATACAGTCGCAGCAGCAGGAAATTAGTATTGATGCGGCGGATAAACTTACCCCCCCCCCAACAAATGTCGAATAAATGTAGCTCAACAGCATTAACAGGGCCTTATTGTCTTAAGCTGAGAAGTCACTAGGAAAAGACTTGTCATTGGATTCTCGACGTATTAGCTTATAAAACGATAACGGTTTATTAAACAGCTGTAAGCAAGTGTCGCTGTGAATATTGTATTATTATACTTTAGACCCATGGAAGTAACCACTAGAACTACAGGCATAATAGCCAGATCGATGTGTGAGGTGTGTGACTCTACAAATCCGCATATTATGTCTCGTAAGGGTCATCTGCAACAGAATTCTCACTTCTGACTACAACTTAGTATGCCGGTCTCCATGAAAACTATACCACCGACACTGCTATCTGGACACGAGTAGTGAAGACCTTCAGATAGAACGAAATTCTGCTGTTTAGAGTTTCATCTAGTATGATGAGTGTATAATATTATGTGGAGCTATTGCTATGCATAAGCTTATCGGAAATCGTCCAAAGTAGTAATAAGGGACGACATGGGGTCACATATGGTCTAATGTTAAATTTGGTCGTTGGGGTCAATATATAGATGGTCAGGAAAATTTCTTTGTTAAATTTGATTATTTGCACTGTGCGGTTTAATGGGACTTTAACATGAGAAATTTGACATAGTAAACATACTTGATCAAATGGGAATTGACGTCACGGTACTGGACTATAGCAACAATGTTGCAAGTAGCCGACCTCAGTTGGGAGGAATATTGACATAAATGTGGAAAGGTGTTGACCTGAATACGAGCTACTATGTTTAGTGACTAATACAGGCACAGACAAACAAACAATTACATCAATATGGCAATAGAGAGTAGATATCTTTTCGATACAATGGAGTGGCCCTGAAAAGTGTTGTTTAGCTTTCTTCTATTTTTCTCTATTCCGTTCATTTTCTTCACCAGCACCTTATCTTCTTCATACGTTCTTCTTTTTCTTCTCCTTTTTATTCTCCTCTTTTATTCCTTTTCTTATTCTCCTCTTTTTTCCAGCTATATTTCCTTTTGTTTACTGAGGTGGGTTTTGTTTGAGGTTTGTTCTATATGGAACGTGGATGTGGTAGGTTTTGATATCTTAGTTATTTCACATCCGATTGGCTTTTTGGTTGGGAATTCAGCTATACGTTCGTATGTTGGAGATAGGTGATTTGTATGTGAAATGTGTAGTTTAATTGGGGCGTGTTTATGCTGATAACGTCCCCATAAGTCATCGAGATAGTGTCATCTAGGTTGTTGTATTTTAGGGTTTGTTAAGTTAATATCGCCATTGGGTTAGTCCTTATCATTTTTTGATTTTAGATTTACGTTTAGTGTTTTCGAATGATTATAAGCTAAATTTAAATAGTGGTAGTTTATTTGTATGATGTTTAACATAATATACAATTTGAGGCAAGAAAATGGTTGAGTTGTCGGAGTTAGAAAGCACAAAATTGAGTTAGTGGAGAAATCTCCTATATCAGAAAATCTTCTCAGTGGTTGTCAAGGGGTTGATAACTTGGTATGATTCAAACCAGGTGTTTACTAATCTGATTCCTAGTACTTGTTTTATGGCGATTTTGTTTGCAGAATTTTATTGAGAGAGTAGCGAGAGAAGAAAGTAGAGAATGTTAACTCTTTTTTGGTGATGATGTTTCTTTGTTATGTTACAGAGATGGCTTTGGTGGCAAAACAATCAGGAATAAAAGTCACAGCAATACAACCAACACGACCTGTATGTAACGGAAACCGTGGAATGAATGATAACGGATGAGTACCTAGACTGAGGAACGCTATGCTTATTTGTCTGAGCATGAAGGTGAAGGAAAATATCCCTTACATAAAAATTAATAACACTCACCTTACCATCAATAACATGGAACGCGCGACCTAAAAGAAACACTCATTCACATTCATTTTATACCTACAAACACTTTATCGCCACTCATACATATAAAAAACACAGACGATCTTACACGTCTGGGAGACGAAGTGTTTATAAGGACACTGTCATTTCGACATAATATAAGAAATAGAAGTGTTTATAGTCACACTTCTACTTTTTATTAAACCTATCAATACTCAAAGACAGGCAAATAGTTTCGTAATCTAATAGTTTCGTAATCGAGCTACTATTTTCTGAGTTGATGGGAGTAGACCTGAAAAGTCTTGTTTTATTGTGGGGTTTTGACAATCTATTATCGTCTAACATTGCGTCACCGTCTAGCTTCATGCTTTCCCACAGGATACGGACTGCTTCCGTGGAAGGAGGAATATCGTTCGTGTCCACACGGCAGCCCACAAAAGCTATATGTCGCTTGCTTTTGTTAATGCTGTTGGTTTTATTTATGTTGTTTCTGAAGTAAGTACTTCTGTTTACTCTTCTTGCTTCTTCTGGATTCGGCTTTCCACACATTTTCTATCAGGCTTGGGTCACATTTAGCATCCTGACATTTTCAAATCATATCAGGCTTTGCCTAACACGATGTCAATTCACGTGGGCTTCATTATGACTATACAATTCTGACACTAAGGTGATATTTGACTGTCAGTCTTTCCCCCCTAGACAATGTACTGATTCGCAGATGTAAACACATACAATAATATTTAGTTAAGCAAAATTTAGATTGGGAAAGTTATATGTTTCAGTCATCACGATTTTGTTGGCACTTTTTTTTTACTGTACAGCTAAAACATGATGTAGGGCACTTGTGTCTGTGTGTATTTGTGTGCATATTTCAGTTGAGTTATTACATTATATTTTAAATGCGTGTACTTAAATTATAATTGGAATTAAGTCGAAGAGGGATTGAGTATGTCGAAATATACTCTCAGAAAGTAGGTATTAATTGCATACGTTTGGCATAAATATATATGTAATACTATATTCATAAATAGTTGATTTTTTTGATAGACCAAAAAAAAATTTTTTCCCCATATGTTTAGGTTAACGGGCGGAACGGCATTTTTGATAGACAGTTTAATTTCCATTGCTATTTATTCAAACTTTCTGCTGTTTTATTTTCACCAACTTAAAAATACACACTAAATAATTATATTGATTTAAGTCAGTATCATATTGTGATTAAAAGCCAGATATGTAACATTTATTTTATATTTTATTAACAAATAGATCGTCAAAATATAATGCCTCGAGAAAAGGGCACTCGTGGAACTAAGGAAACTCATGAAAATGCTTTCCCACCAATTTTGATTGAAGGATCTGGCCATTTAAGATTTTGCTAACTCTAATTTTCTTTCTAAGAAAATTAAATATCAATGCTTTAAGCAGAATTTAGTGACAAATGGTATTAAACAGTAACTAAATATATCTGAATAAATGAATAAATGCTGCCCTTGTATTATGTTTAATGTATGTCAGTAGTTCTAATTGACACAATTTAATACCAAGTTATATTGCACCATTTGTAGTATGTTTAATGTATGTCAGTAGTTCTAATTGATATAATTTAATACCAAGTTGTATTGAATCCTCCTGTATTATGTTTAATGTATGACAGTAGTTCTAATTGACATAATTTAATACCAAGTTGTATTGCATTCTTTTGTATTGTGTTTAATGTATGTCAGTAGTTCTAACTGACACAATTTAATACCAAGTTGTATTGCACCCTCTTGTATTATGTGTAATGTATGTCAGAAGATCTAACTGACACAATTTAATACCAAGTTGTATTGAATCCTCTTGTATTATGTGTAATGTATGTCAGTAGTTCTAACTGACACAATTTAATACCAAGTTGTATTGCCTTCTTTTGTATTGTGTTTAATGTATGTCAGTAGTTCTAACTGACACAATTTAATACCAAGTTGTATTGCATCCTCTTGTATTATGTTAAATGTCTGTCAGTAGTTCTAACTGATACAATATAATACCAAGTTGTATTGAATCCTCTTGTATTATGTTTAATGTATGTCAGTAGTTCTAACTGACACAGTTTAACACAAAGTTGTATTTCATCATCTTGTGTTATGTTTAATGTATGTCAGTAGTTCTAACTGATACAATTTGATACCAAGTTGTATTGCACCCTCTTGTATTTTTTTTGTAATGTATATCAGTAGTTCTAACTGACACAGTTTAATACCAAGTTGTATTTCATCATCTTGTGTTATGTTTAATGTATGTCACTAGTTTTAACTGACACAATTTAATACAAAGTTGTATTGCACCATCATGTATTATATTTAATATAAGTCAGTAATTCTAACTGACACAATTTAATACCAAGTTGTATGGAATCCTCTTGTATTATGTTTAAAGTATGTCAGTAGTTCTAACTGACACAATTTAATACCAAGTTGTTTTGCACCCTCTTGTATTATGTGTAATGTATGTCATTAGTTCTAACAGACACAATTTAATACCAAGTTGTATTGAATCCTCTTGTATTATGTTTAAATTATGTCAGTAGTTCTAACTGACACAATTTTATACCAAGTTGTATTGCACCCTCTTGTATTATGTTTAATGTATGTCAGTAGTTAAAACTGACACAATTTAATACCAAGTTGTATTGCATCCTCTTGTATTATGTTTAATGTATGTCAGTAGTTCTAACTGAAACAGTTTAATACCAAGTTGTTTTGCACCCTCTTGTATTATGTGTAATGTATGTCATTAGTTCTAATTGACACAATTTAATACCAAGTTGTATTGCATCCTCTTGTATTATGTTTAATGTATGTCAGTAGTTCTAACTGATACAATTTGATACCAAGTTGTATTGCATCCTCTTGTATTATGTGTAATGTATGTCAGTAGTTGTAATTGACACAATTTAATACCAAGTTGTATTGCACCCTCTTGTATTATTTTTTAATGTATGTCAGTAGTTCCAACTGATACAATTTGATACCAAGTTGTATTGCATCCTCTTGTATTATGTTTAATGTATGTCAGTAGTTCTAACTGACTCAATTTAATACCAAGTTGTATTGCACCCTCTTGTATTATGTTTAATGTATGTCAGTAGTTCTAACTGATACAATTTGATACCAAGTTGTATTGCAGTCTCTTGTATTATTTTTTAATGTATATCAGTAGTTCTAACAGACACAGTTTAATACCAAGTTGTATTTCATCATCTTGTGTTATGTTTAATGTATGTCAGTAGTTTTAACTGACACAATTTAATACCAAGTTGTATTGCAAGCTCTTGTATTATTTTTTAATGTATGTCATTAGTTCTAACTGACACAATTTAATACCAAGTTGTATTGAATCCTCTTGTATTATGTTTAAAGTATGTCAGTAGTTCTAACTGACACAATTTAATACCAAGTTGTATTGCACCCTCTTGTATTATGTTTAATGTATGTCAGTAGTTGAAACTGACACAATTTAATACCAAGTTGTATTGCATCCTCTTGTATTATATTTAATGTATGTCAGTAGTTGTAACTGACACAGTTTAATACCAAGTTGTTTTGCACCCTCTTGTATTATGTGTAATGTATGTCATTAGTTCTAACTGACACAATTTAATACCAAGTTGTATTGCATCCTCTTGTATTATGTTTAATGTATGTCAGTAGTTCTAACTGACACAGTTTAACACCAAGTTGTATTCTATCATCTTGTATTATGTTTAATGTATATCAGTAGTTCTAACTGATACAATTTGATACCAAGTTGTATTGCATCCTCTTGTATTATGTGTAATGTATGTCAGTAGTTGTAATTGACAAAATTTAATACCAAGTTGTATTGCACCCTCTTGTATTATTTTTTAATGTATGTCAGTAGTTCCAACTGATACAATTTGATACCAAGTTGTATTGCATCCTCTTGTATTATGTTTAATGTATGTCAGTAGTTCTAACTGACTCAATTTAATACCAAGTTGTATTGCACCCTCTTGTATTATGTTTAATGTATGTCAGTAGTTCTGATACAATTTGATACCAAGTTGTATTGCACCCTCTTGTATTATTTTTTAATGTATATCAGTAGTTCTAGCTGACACAGTTTAATACCAAGTTGTATTTCATCATCTTATGTTATGTTTAATGTATGTCAGTAGTTTTAACTGACACAATTTAATACAAAGTTGTATTGCACCATCATGTATTATGTTTAATATATGTCAGTAATTCTAACTGACACAATTTAATACCATGTTGTATTGAATCCTCTTGTATTATGTCAGTAGTTCTAACTGACACAATTTAATACCAAGTTGTTTTGCACCCTCTTGTATTATGTGTAATGTATGTCATTAGTTCTAACTGACAAAGTTTAACACCAAGTTGTATTCTATCATCTTGTATTATGTTTAATGTATGTCAGTAGTTCTAACTGACACAGTTTAACACCAAGTTGTATTCTATCATCTTGTATTGTGTTTAATGTATGTCAGTAGTTCTAACTGATACAATTTGATACCAAGTTGTATTGCAGTCTCTTGTATTATTTTTTAATGTATATCAGTAGTTCTAACAGACACAGTTTAATACCAAGTTGTATTTCATCATCTTGTGTTATGTTTAATGTATGTCAGTAGTTTTAACTGACACAATTTAATACAAAGTTGTATTGCACCATCATGTATTATGTTTAATATATGTCAGTAATTCTAACTGACACAATTTAATACCATGTTGTATTGAATCCTCTTGTATTATGTGTAATGTATGTCAGTAGTTGTAATTGACACAATTTAATACCAAGTTGTATTGCAAGCTCTTGTATTATTTTTTAATGTATGTCATTAGTTCTAACTGACACAATTTAATACCAAGTTGTATTGAATCCTCTTGTATTATGTTTAAAGTATGTCAGTAGTTCTAACTGACACAATTTACTACCAAGTTGTATTGCACCCTCTTGTATTATGTTTAATGTATGTCAGTAGTTGAAACTGACACAATTTAATACCAAGTTGTATTGCATCCTCTTGTATTATATTTAATGTATGTCATTAGTTGTAACTGACACAGTTTAATACCAAGTTGTTTTGCACCCTCTTGTATTATGTGTAATGTATGTCATTAGTTCTAACTGACACAATTTAATACCAAGTTGTATTGCATCCTCTTGTATTATGTTTAATGTATGTCAGTAGTTCTAACTGACACAGTTTAACACCAAGTTGTATTCTATCATCTTGTATTATGTTTAATGTATATCAGTAGTTCTAACTGATACAATTTGATACCAAGTTGTATTGCATCCTCTTGTATTATGTGTAATGTATGTCAGTAGTTGTAATTGACAAAATTTAATACCAAGTTGTATTGCACCCTCTTGTATTATTTTTTAATGTATGTCAGTAGTTCCAACTGATACAATTTGATACCAAGTTGTATTGCATCCTCTTGTATTATGTTTAATGTATGTCAGTAGTTCTAACTGACTCAATTTAATACCAAGTTGTATTGCACCCTCTTGTATTATGTTTAATGTATGTCAGTAGTTCTGATACAATTTGATACCAAGTTGTATTGCACCCTCTTGTATTATTTTTTAATGTATATCAGTAGTTCTAGCTGACACAGTTTAATACCAAGTTGTATTTCATCATCTTATGTTATGTTTAATGTATGTCAGTAGTTTTAACTGACACAATTTAATACAAAGTTGTATTGCACCATCATGTATTATGTTTAATATATGTCAGTAATTCTAACTGACACAATTTAATACCATGTTGTATTGAATCCTCTTGTATTAAGTCAGTAGTTCTAACTGACACAATTTAATACCAAGTTGTTTTGCACCCTCTTGTATTATGTGTAATGTATGTCATTAGTTCTAACTGAATAAGTTTAACAACAAGTTGTATTCTATCATCTTGTATTATGTTTAATGTATGTCAGTAGTTCTAACTGACACAGTTTAACACCAAGTTGTATTCTATCATCTTGTATTGTGTTTAATGTATGTCAGTAGTTCTAACTGATACAATTTGATACCAAGTTGTATTGCAGTCTCTTGTATTATTTTTTAATGTATATCAGTAGTTCTAACAGACACAGTTTAATACCAAGTTGTATTTCATCATCTTGTGTTATGTTTAATGTATGTCAGTAGTTTTAACTGACACAATTTAATACAAAGTTGTATTGCACCATCATGTATTATGTTTAATATATGTCAGTAATTCTAACTGACACAATTTAATACCATGTTGTATTGAATCCTCTTGTATTATGTGTAATGTATGTCAGTAGTTGTAATTGACACAATTTAATACCAAGTTGTATTGCAAGCTCTTGTATTATTTTTTAATGTATGTCATTAGTTCTAACTGACACAATTTAATACCAAGTTGTATTGAATCCTCTTGTATTATGTTTAAAGTATGTCAGTAGTTCTAACTGATACAATTTAATACCAAGTTGTATTGCACCCTCTTGTATTATGTTTAATGTATGTCAGTAGTTGAAACTGACACAATTTAATACCAAGTTGTATTGCATCCTCTTGTATTATATTTAATGTATGTCATTAGTTGTAACTGACACAGTTTAATACCAAGTTGTATTGCACCCTCTTGTATTATGTGTAATGTATGTCATTAGTTCTAACTGACACAATTTAATACCAAGTTGTATTGCATCCTCTTGTATTATGTTTAATGTATGTCAGTAGTTCTAACTGACACAGTTTAACACCAAGTTGTATTCTATCATCTTGTATTATGTTTAATGTATATCAGTAGTTCTAACTGATACAATTTGATACCAAGTTGTATTGCATCCTCTTGTATTATGTGTAATGTATGTCAGTAGTTGTAATTGACAAAATTTAATACCAAGTTGTATTGCACCCTCTTGTATTATTTTTTAATGTATGTCAGTAGTTCCAACTGATACAATTTGATACCAAGTTGTATTGCATCCTCTTGTATTATGTTTAATGTATGTCAGTAGTTCTAACTGACTCAATTTAATACCAAGTTGTATTGCACCCTCTTGTATTATGTTTAATGTATGTCAGTAGTTCTGATACAATTTGATACCAAGTTGTATTGCACCCTCTTGTATTATTTTTTAATGTATATCAGTAGTTCTAGCTGACACAGTTTAATACCAAGTTGTATTTCATCATCTTATGTTATGTTTAATGTATGTCAGTAGTTTTAACTGACACAATTTAATACAAAGTTGTATTGCACCATCATGTATTATGTTTAATATATGTCAGTAATTCTAACTGACACAATTTAATACCATGTTGTATTGAATCCTCTTGTATTAAGTCAGTAGTTCTAACTGACACAATTTAATACCAAGTTGTTTTGCACCCTCTTGTATTATGTGTAATGTATGTCATTAGTTCTAACTGAATAAGTTTAACACCAAGTTGTATTCTATCATCTTGTATTATGTTTAATGTATGTCAGTAGTTCTAACTGACACAGTTTAACACCAAGTTGTATTCTATCATCTTGTATTGTGTTTAATGTATGTCAGTAGTTCTAACTGATACAATTTGATACCAAGTTGTATTGCATCCTCTTGTATTATGTGTAATGTATGTCAGTAGTTGTAATTGACATAACTTAATACCAAGTTGTATTGCACCCTCTTGTATTATTTTTTAATGTATGTCAGTAGTTCCAGCTTATACAATTTGATACCAAGTTGTATTGCATCCTCTTTTATTATGTTTAATATATGTCAGTAGTTCTAACTGACTCAATTTAATACCAAGTTGTATTGCATCCTCTTGTATTATGTGTAATGTATGTTAGTAGTTGTAATTGACACAATTTAATACCAAGTTGTATTGCACCCTCTTGTATTATTTTTTAATGTATGTCATTATTTCTAACTGACATAATTTAATACCTAGTTGTATTGAATCCTCTTTGATTATGTTTAATGTATGTCAGTAGTTGAAACTGACACAATTTAATGCCAAGTTGTATTGCATCCTCTTGTATTATGTTTAATGTATGTCAGTAGTTCTAACTGATACAGTTTAATACCAAGTTGTTTTGCACCCTCTTGTATTATGTGTAATGTATGTCATTAGTTCTAAATGACACAGTTTAACACCAAGTTGTATTCTATCATCTTGTATTATGTTTAATGTATGTCAGTAGTTCTAACTGATACAATTTGATACCAAGTTGTATTGCATCCTCTTGTATTATGTGTAATGTATGTCAGTAGTTGTAATTGACACAATTTAATACCAAGTTGTATTGCACCCTCTTGTATTATTTTTTAATGTATGTCAGTAGTTCCAACTGATACAATTTGATACCAAGTTGTATTGCATCCTCTTGTATTATGTTTAATGTATGTCAGTAGTTCTAACTGACTCAATTTAATACCAAGTTGTATTGCACCCTCTTGTATTATGTTTAATGTATGTCAGTAGTTCTAACTGATACAATTTGATACCAAGTTGTATTGCAGTCTCTTGTATTATTTTTTAATGTATATCAGTAGTTCTAACAGACACAGTTTAATACCAAGTTGTATTTCATCATCTTGTGTTATGTTTAATGTATGTCAGTAGTTTTAACTGACACAATTTAATACCAAGTTGTATTGCAAGCTCTTGTATTATTTTTTAATGTATGTCATTAGTTCTAACTGACACAATTTAATACCAAGTTGTATTGAATCCTCTTGTATTATGTTTAAAGTATGTCAGTAGTTCTAACTGACACAATTTAATACCAAGTTGTATTGCACCCTCTTGTATTATGTTTAATGTATGTCAGTAGTTGAAACTGACACAATTTAATACCAAGTTGTATTGCATCCTCTTGTATTATATTTAATGTATGTCAGTAGTTGTAACTGACACAGTTTAATACCAAGTTGTTTTGCACCCTCTTGTATTATGTGTAATGTATGTCATTAGTTCTAACTGACACAATTTAATACCAAGTTGTATTGCATCCTCTTGTATTATGTTTAATGTATGTCAGTAGTTCTAACTGACACAGTTTAACACCAAGTTGTATTCTATCATCTTGTATTATGTTTAATGCATATCAGTAGTTCTAACTGATACAATTTGATACCAAGTTGTATTGCATTCTCTTGTATTATGTGTAATGTATGTCAGTAGTTGTAATTGACAAAATTTAATACCAAGTTGTATTGCACCCTCTTGTATTATTTTTTAATGTATGTCAGTAGTTCCAACTGATACAATTTGATACCAAGTTGTATTGCATCCTCTTGTATTATGTTTAATGTATGTCAGTAGTTCTAACTGACTCAATTTAATACCAAGTTGTATTGCACCCTCTTGTATTATGTTTAATGTATGTCAGTAGTTCTGATACAATTTGATACCAAGTTGTATTGCACCCTCTTGTATTATTTTTTAATGTATATCAGTAGTTCTAGCTGACACAGTTTAATACCAAGTTGTATTTCATCATCTTATGTTATGTTTAATGTATGTCAGTAGTTTTAACTGACACAATTTAATACAAAGTTGTATTGCACCATCATGTATTATGTTTAATATATGTCAGTAATTCTAACTGACACAATTTAATACCATGTTGTATTGAATCCTCTTGTATTATGTCAGTAGTTCTAACTGACACAATTTAATACCAAGTTGTTTTGCACCCTCTTGTATTATGTGTAATGTATGTCATTAGTTCTAACTGACAAAGTTTAACACCAAGTTGTATTCTATCATCTTGTATTATGTTTAATGTATGTCAGTAGTTCTAACTGACACAGTTTAACACCAAGTTGTATTCTATCATCTTGTATTGTGTTTAATGTATGTCAGTAGTTCTAACTGATACAATTTGATACCAAGTTGTATTGCAGTCTCTTGTATTATTTTTTAATGTATATCAGTAGTTCTAACAGACACAGTTTAATACCAAGTTGTATTTCATCATCTTGTGTTATGTTTAATGTATGTCAGTAGTTTTAACTGACACAATTTAATACAAAGTTGTATTGCACCATCATGTATTATGTTTAATATATGTCAGTAATTCTAACTGACACAATTTAATACCATGTTGTATTGAATCCTCTTGTATTATGTGTAATGTATGTCAGTAGTTGTAATTGACACAATTTAATACCAAGTTGTATTGCAAGCTCTTGTATTATTTTTTAATGTATGTCATTAGTTCTAACTGACACAATTTAATACCAAGTTGTATTGAATCCTCTTGTATTATGTTTAAAGTATGTCAGTAGTTCTAACTGACACAATTTAATACCAAGTTGTATTGCACCCTCTTGTATTATGTTTAATGTATGTCAGTAGTTGAAACTGACACAATTTAATACCAAGTTGTATTGCATCCTCTTGTATTATATTTAATGTATGTCATTAGTTGTAACTGACACAGTTTAATACCAAGTTGTTTTGCACCCTCTTGTATTATGTGTAATGTATGTCATTAGTTCTAACTGACACAATTTAATACCAAGTTGTATTGCATCCTCTTGTATTATGTTTAATGTATGTCAGTAGTTCTAACTGACACAGTTTAACACCAAGTTGTATTCTATCATCTTGTATTATGTTTAATGTATATCAGTAGTTCTAACTGATACAATTTGATACCAAGTTGTATTGCATCCTCTTGTATTATGTGTAATGTATGTCAGTAGTTGTAATTGACAAAATTTAATACCAAGTTGTATTGCACCCTCTTGTATTATTTTTTAATGTATGTCAGTAGTTCCAACTGATACAATTTGATACCAAGTTGTATTGCATCCTCTTGTATTATGTTTAATGTATGTCAGTAGTTCTAACTGACTCAATTTAATACCAAGTTGTATTGCACCCTCTTGTATTATGTTTAATGTATGTCAGTAGTTCTGATACAATTTGATACCAAGTTGTATTGCACCCTCTTGTATTATTTTTTAATGTATATCAGTAGTTCTAGCTGACACAGTTTAATACCAAGTTGTATTTCATCATCTTATGTTATGTTTAATGTATGTCAGTAGTTTTAACTGACACAATTTAATACAAAGTTGTATTGCACCATCATGTATTATGTTTAATATATGTCAGTAATTCTAACTGACACAATTTAATACCATGTTGTATTGAATCCTCTTGTATTATGTCAGTAGTTCTAACTGACACAATTTAATACCAAGTTGTTTTGCACCCTCTTGTATTATGTGTAATGTATGTCATTAGTTCTAACTGAATAAGTTTAACACCAAGTTGTATTCTATCATCTTGTATTATGTTTAATGTATGTCAGTAGTTCTAACTGACACAGTTTAACACCAAGTTGTATTCTATCATCTTGTATTGTGTTTAATGTATGTCAGTAGTTCTAACTGATACAATTTGATACCAAGTTGTATTGCATCCTCTTGTATTATGTGTAATGTATGTCAGTAGTTGTAATTGACATAACTTAATACCAAGTTGTATTGCACCCTCTTGTATTATTTTTTAATGTATGTCAGTAGTTCCAGCTTATACAATTTGATACCAAGTTGTATTGCATCCTCTTTTATTATGTTTAATGTATGTCAGTAGTTCTAACTGACTCAATTTAATACCAAGTTGTATTGCATCCTCTTGTATTATGTGTAATGTATGTTAGTAGTTGTAATTGACACAATTTAATACCAAGTTGTATTGCACCCTCTTGTATTATTTTTTAATGTATGTCATTATTTCTAACTGACATAATTTAATACCAAGTTGTATTGAATCCTCTTTGATTATGTTTAATGTATGTCAGTAGTTGAAACTGACACAATTTAATGCCAAGTTGTATTGCATCCTCTTGTATTATGTTTAATGTATGTCAGTAGTTCTAACTGATACAGTTTAATACCAAGTTGTTTTGCACCCTCTTGTATTATGTGTAATGTATGTCATTAGTTCTAACTGACACAGTTTAACACCAAGTTGTATTCTATCATCTTGTATTATGTTTAATGTATGTCAGTAGTTCTAACTGATACAATTTGATACCAAGTTGTATTGCATCCTCTTGTATTATGTGTAATGTATGTCAGTAGTTGTAATTGACACAATTTAATACCAAGTTGTATTGCACCCTCTTGTATTATTTTTTAATGTATGTCATTAGTTCTAACTGACACAATTTAATACCAAGTTGTATTGCATCCTCTTGTATTATGTTTAATGTATGTCAGTAGTTCTAATTGACACAGTTTAATACCAAGTTGTATAGGATCCTCTTGTATTATGTTTAATGTATGTCAGTAGTTCTAACTGACACAGTTTAATACCAAGTTGTATCGCATCCTCTTGTATTATGTTTAATGTATGTCAGTAGTTCTAACTGACACAATTTAATACCAAGTTGTATTGCATCCTCTTGTATTATATTTAATGTATGTCAGTAGTTCTAACTGACACAATTTAATACCAAGTTGTATTGCACCCTCTTGTATTATGTTTAATGTATGTCAGTAGTTGTAACTGACACAGTTTAATACCAAGTTGTATTCCATCATCTGATGCTGGAACCTATTTATGACAGTCATTTAGTGTGGGTTGTACACTGGAGTTATGCTAAGCCAACCTTAATGAAGTCATTCTACTACAGCTAATTATTAAAAACAAACATCTGGGGAAATGGTAAACCACCAACAACTTCAATCACAAATGCATAACAGCTAGGTAGTAGATCTAAACAGTAGAAGTCGAGTAATTTCCTTGCAAGTAAGATACACACACCAAAATGAGGCATTTTATTTGTAACATCACAATCCCAAAGGCCATGGTAGAGTGATAATAGATGTTTTGTTGGTGACTGATAGAGGCCATGACCTTTTATATTCCAGGACTCTGTCCTATGGCTTAATTTCATATTAATAAATTCATCTGATTATACTGTCACTTGGGATATAAGGTTGTGTCATATCAAAACCAACAGTCAAAAACTGTTATCAGTACAATAATTTCAGTATAATTGGATGCACTTAGAAACTTCTGAAATAATAAAAGTAATATGCCATATAATTTGGCTTTACATAGGCACTACAGAAAACCTATACAGAGAAACTGTAAAGGAAAGTCTTAAAATGCACATTCAGATAAAAATTCCAATTGCTGGTGGAAACTAGTAGGATGTCCTCCCACCACACATAGAACAATTAACATCACAGGATGGTACCAGTACCTTTCTGAGTAGTAATTATTTGACCGTATTGACATGAGCATAAATATAAATTAAACTAAAAAGTTAATATACTCCAGGAAACTCGAGTGGAAAATAACTTAGTCAGGAGTGCAATATGATTGCAGATTATAGATGGATTACCATTTTGTCAGTCATCAGGAAAATATATACATCCATTCAAAATGAGAGACTACATAATTGGATGGGAAAATGCTATTTTAGCTGATGAACAAGTTGACTTTTAAAAGTCGACTCTCCACTGTAGATAAGATATTTACACTAAGGACATTGATATTTATATAATCGATATTTAAATATTTGAAGACACAAAATTGTAGATCTGAAGCAAATTTTTGTTGATTATGAAAAATTGTTTGACCTTATTGACATGAGCTTACTTAATCAAAAATCAGTAAATGATAAAAAAGTATAATGCTGTTGCTAAGTGCCATATATGTACTTTATTACAGATTAGTAAAAGAAAATAGTAGTGAAATGTTAATGCTAGTGCCATATATGTACTTTTTCACAGATTAGTAAACAAAAATAGTATTAAAATGCTAAGAGCCATATATGTACTATATCTCAGATTAGTAAAAAAAATTAGTAGTAAAATGCTAATGCTAAGAACCATATATGTACTTTATCATATATTAGCAAAACAAAATAGTAGTAAAATGCTAATGCTAAAAGCCATATATGTACTTTATCATATATTAGCAAAACAAAATAGTAGTAAAATGCTAATGCTAAAAGCCATATATGTACTTTATCATATATTAGCACAAAAAGTAGTAAAATGCTAACGCTAAAAGCCATATATGTACTTTATCATATATTAGCAAAAAAATAGTAGTAAAATGCTAAAGCTAAAAGCCATGTATATAAAGGTCAAAGCTTGTGAGAAAACACCAAAAGGCTAGACAGAAGCAGTTGACTGCCCAGCTTGTAAGGCAAGGTTATATCTCATCAACTATTTAATTGAAACATGCATATTTTTGACGGGAAAAACAGAGTATTTCTATTGTGCGCAAATTTATTAGCACTATTTTATGAGGATGACTTGGTTGCCATTGCCAGAACCGTCACTCATCTTCAACAAATTCCAAAAAAATAACAGAACAATACATTATATGGAAATTAAAGTTAAATCTTAAGAAATAAATTTTAGTCTTTTTAATAGAGGTTTTTTGAACATATTTTTGATTTGTAAACCATAGCTGTAATCTATTCAGATTATAATTTTTTTGCAAGATTAACTTGGGTCATGCACCATGTTCATTAACAGTATGTGTTATAAATAATTTTGAAAATCTACTTAGTCTTTAAATCACGAATCCATGTACCATGCCCATAACATGTTTAGGTCAGGAAACATTTCGATGTTGTACTTATTACGTTTATCATGTTCCAGTTTAGGCTATGAATCATTTGAAAGATAAAAAGTTAGTCCATAAGTCAGGTCCATTACTATGTGGAATATAAATCATTTAAATAGAATATTTAGTCCATAAACCATGTTGATCACATATGTAATTTATAAATGTGCTCAGTCATGAATCATTTCGAAGATATAATGTTCATTGATAAACATTGTTCATCACCTAGAGGCTAGATATCATTTTGAATATGTGCTTAGTCCATACACTATTGTCATCACAAGTTAGATCATACATTATTTGTCAGCTCCTTACTTATTCTATGAATTATATACACTTCCTCAATAGTATATAGCATTGTTCAGCATAATGGGTGTGTTGATGTGAGTTCTAGGATAGTGTATAGCATTGTTCAGTATAATGGGTGTGTTGATGAGAGTTCTAGGATAGGTTATAGCATTGTTCGGTATAATGGGTGTGTTGATGAGAGTTCTAGTATAGTGTATAACATTGTTCAGTATAATGGGTGTGTTGATGAGAGTTTTAGGATAGTGTATATCATTGTTCTGTATAATGGGTGTATTGATGAGAGTTCTAGGATAGTGTATAACATTGTTCTGTATAATGGGTGTATTGATGAGAGTTCTAGGATAGTGTATATCATTGTTCAGTGTAATGGGTGTGTTGATGAGAGTTTTAGGATAGTGTATATCATTGTTCAGTATAATGGGTGTGTTGATGAGAGTTTTAGTATAGTGTATAACATTGTTCAGTATAATGGGTGTGTTGATGAGAGTTTTAGGATAGTGTATAGCATTGTTCTGTATAATGGGTGTATTGATGAGAGTTCTAGTATAGTGTATAACATTGTTCAGTATAATGGGTGTGTTGATGAGAGTTTTAGGATAGTGTATATCATTGTTCTGTATAATGGGTGTATTGATGAGAGTTCTAGGATAGTGTATATCATTGTTCAGTGTAATGGGTGTGATGATGAGAGTTTTAGGATAGTGTATATCATTGTTCAGTATAATGGGTGTATTGATGAGAGTTCTAGGATAGTATATAGTATATGTTCAGTATGTGCAGTTTTAATCCTCGTCACCATGAATCAACAGTCAATTATATATTGTTGAATAGCTTTAAAAGAATCCTATTTCTAAAGTGTAAAGTTTGTGGTCAAACAAAAATCTGTAAGAGACAGAACCCATGTTTTTCTTTATTATTTCCTTGTCACCAATAGTAAGTAAGAATACATGCCAGACCTTGAATTGTAGTATTGTAATATTTCCTTGTCACCAATAATAAGAATACATGCCAGACCTTGAATTGTAGTATTTTACTATTTCCTTGTCATTAAAAGTAAGTAAGAATACATGCAAGACCATGAATTGTAGTATTGTAGTATTTCCCTTTCACAAATAGTAAGTAAGAATACATGCCAGACTTTGAATTGTAGTATTGTAATATTTCCTTGTCACCAATAATAAGAATACATGCCAGACCTTGAATTGTAGTATTTTACTATTTCCTTGTCATTAAAAGTAAGTAAGAATACATGCAAGACCATGAATTGTAGTATTGTAGTATTTCCCTTTCACAAATAGTAAGTAGGGATATATGCCAGACCTTGAATTGTAGTATTGTAATATTGTAGTATTTTCTTTTCACCAATAATAAATAAGAATAAATGCCAGATCTTGAATGATATTATTGCAGTATTTTCTTGTCACCAAAAGTAATATTGTAGTATTGCAGTACTTCCTTGTCACCAATAATAAATAAGAATAAATGCCAGACCTTGAGTGATCTTATTGCAGTATTTTCTTGTCACCAAAAGTAATATTGTAGTATTTCCTTGTCACAAATGGTAAGAATATATGCTAGACCTTGAATTGTAGAGTGAAAAGAATCTGTTTATATTGTTACATGAACATCATGTCATGGCTTTTGAAACAACCACATGGAATATTAATTCGAATTGTGAAAGGATTATTCATGCATGACCTGAGTAAAAGTTACTTACAGGGAACTTTAAATATATTACATACCTTGGAAAGAATGATGGGTGTAAGGTGTTGTTACTTGAATTTGCAATATGCAACACAGAGAGAATGTTGGCATATCACTATTCTGCTTTACAGTGTTTTGACAGACATTTATTATTTTAGATATTGCTATTGTGGGCATTGTAGATTTCCTCAGCATGGCAGCCATTCAAAATATCAGCTCTTGTAATTTCAAAAAATTCACTTATAAATAATCATAAGTTTATATTCTTTAATAAATATTAAAATAGGACAAAAATAATTTTGCCAGAGTAGATAATGCTAACTTTCAAATGTGCAATGAATGTGTTTCAAAATATATTCTAGTAAAACTAAATTATATTAGCAATATGTTATCAGCTCATTTCTCTACAATTTATCTGTTAAACCCAGGAATTGAAAGCATGCAGGCAGAGCTAGCAGATATGTTATATGTACACATTTGAAGTAATGTACACACTATAATTCAAATTAACCCATTCATTGTGTACCAGAAAAGTTGAAAGATAAAACAATCTGTGCATTTTTATATTATTATCAATAAACAGACTAACTGATTTACTACCCTCTCACTCATGGCGGACACATTGTCTTATAATCTGAGAAACTCTAACAATATCATTTAATATCAGCGCATAACCTCTTTGTTTACAACATTTCCTTGTGATTGTTTTTGTCAGTTTCCAACAAATATATTTGAAAATTACAAAATGTTATTTGTTTCAGTTTCTGTCAGGAAATGGTTATCTCATGTCAGTTAAGGTGATTCATATTAAATACACTTTTCCTACATGATCATTTGATCATGTATATATCAATGAATTGTATGTGTTCAAAGAGAAAATGATAATGTTATTCAATTTGTTTCATATTTTAATACATCATAAAAATGATAGCAATGTTTACACAATATACAAATTGTTTAACATTACCAATTGTCTTCCAGTGAAACTGAAATAGATTTTCAAGGGTAAGAATAAATAAAATGATGGCTATCTATTATGAGTGGAGATAAGCTAGGATGCAAGTTAAAGAGCATATTTTAAACAGGTCTTCATTGTCAAGTAAAGTAAAGGTTGCCTTATTTTAATATTACAAACATTTTATGAAAACTTTAAAATAGCCATAATTGATTAATTCTTTTTCACATATTATTCTGTACAGATATGTTTATATCATCACATTCTCCGATGAGCTTGATAAAAAGCAAGATGGATGCATTGAAATGACCTGACCATACATATGATTGTCTAAATTTGTTAACAATCTGAAAGCTATATTTTTATCCAGTTTCGTCAAGGTCTGGTATATATCGTACATTTTATGCCTTGTTCTCATAAGTAATAAGCTATAAATGACTTGACTCATGAGCATGAAACTCTGTAATTAGTATGCCTTTCTCTTTAGAAAGAAGCTTTTGTCAGGATATGCTACAATAGGTACAAATGACATCATAGTTTGGTAGATAATTTACATGAGATGTAGAGTTTCAAAACTACATCCTTCAGGCTAAGTGAAATGGTAAGATGTAAGGGTACTCAAGACGTGTCAGTGACATCAAGCCTACTTGAGGTTCTTATTTATATGGCACTTTGATATAGCTTAGAATGTTTCAGTTCCACTGGCAGTTTAACATTCTTGTTGAGTGTATGGATTTCCACCCTATGATAAACTTGTTTTTTTTATACAAATTCATTTTAGCAATTATTGCTGATAGTATCCAGGAAAATAGGGGATTATTGTAGGGAATGTGATTGGCTTGAAATTAAATGACCCAGCATATATTTTAGCAATTTTATGGATGCTACATTTATATTGTGTGCATTCAACTGACTAAACTTTACCTGTATTATTTTAGTTTGCGTTTTCTTCATGGTAGCACAGGTAAGACAGTTGTTGTTGGTTTAGGTTTAATGCAACTTTTCAGCACGTGGTAGGCTATATATGGAATCCAGGAAAACCTGGTTAGAACCACCAACTGAAGCTACTGGCATACTTTGTAACACATCCACATTGACCAGACCCAAGACTTGAATGGGCAGAGGTGTGATGTCAGTAATCAGTAAGGATTAGTACTTTAGACCACCCAGGGCTCTTTGATATAAAAGAGTAATCCACAATATTTAACATTTTATATTTTATGAGCCATTAATTATTATTATTATTATTATTATTATTATTATTATTATTATTATTATTATTATTATTATTATTATTTAAAGAGGGTAACTCAATTAGCTAAGAACTAATCTACCTTGAGGGTGCTTTTAAATGGTCATATATAATACTGAAATAGATTGGTGCTGTATCTTTCACCAGACATGGTCTTAAATCTGGTCAATGCCTGATACATGTCAGCCTGGCATTTGAGTTAAAAGACTAAAAACATAGATACAAACTGATAATCATGTTTTAATCTACATCTGGGTTTAGTCCATTTTTTATTTGGTATGTCCAATAACAGTTTTCAGGCTGTGTGTTGACCTTGATGTGGTCTAGTGATCTTTTGGTTCTTCTATCATTATAATTGTAAAGAGAGATCTAAAGTTCAGATATGTGATGGAAAGTTTGAGTGAAATTATTTATGGTGCATTTAAAACACACAAAGCATCAATATCATAACATTATAAATGAATCTTCATGCTTTGAAATCAGATATCCAGGTTTACTCTTAATGGGTACTATCTGACCTGGCCTGGAGAACACATGGATGAAAAACCTTGCTATACAGTTTTAATTACACAATTTAGTAACTTGTATGATTTTACATCTATCTTACCCTCAGTAGATGCAGTGCATGATCATTTCTATCCCAGACTATTACAGCATTTGGTAAAGAAATGTACTTGCTATGACTAATAAATTAAATGCAATTTGCACAAAGAAAATTTTGAAACTTGACTTTCCCATCATATCAGACATTATGGTACACAAGAAAATACATAATCAATTGTGTTTGGAATGTAAATATTACTTTCATATCAGTGAGAAAATGGTTGCATACAATTTTTTATCCAAGTGGAAATAGCCTCAAGCAATTAGCATATATGGTGATTTCAATTCATACTTTCAAAAATCTTTAAAAGTCATGAATTAATTTATTTCAATGTCAAAATCAATGTCAAAATGTCACTTTATTCTTAATTGGAAAGACGGGCATAACATGGCCTAGTAAGAAACGTTTGGGCAAACACTAGATGGCCAAGAGTATAACAAGATGAGGATGTATTTCTTCAGACCGTTTTTTGTAGTATATGGACTAAATCCAGACTAAGTCACATATCATTTTATAATTACTTGGGTCATAAACTACTACACACTTACTGGGTCACAAGTAAAATCACAAAATAACCTGAGTCTCAAATTATGTAATTACCCAGGTCACAAATTACTACATAATTACTGGATTGCAAGTGATTACATTCCTACCTGGATTCATAAATTATCACATAATTACACAAGTTATAAACTATTAAAAAAATTATACAGACCACAAATTATTACATAATTTATCACATAATTACCAGGGTTATCTCTGGATAATATGGACATTTCCCTGAATGAAACTTACTGTCACTCACACCACTCTCAGTCTTTATTTAAATGTAAAAAAGAATGTTGTCCTGTCATTCAGTTTTCAGATCAATTTCTAAATGTATGTAAACAAACCATATTTAAACCAATTGCAACTGGACTTCCTCTATACCAACGTAATTCAGACATAACAATATACATGTGCAGACTGTTTTTGTTTATTCATTATATCTATTAATATTTGTATGACAATAAAATAGAATGCATCATGGTTTAGATGTTCCCATACTAGCCTAGAAATAAAGGATTTGGCCTGACATAGTTTTCAAAAGTCCAAAATAGATACAATGTTACATGATACAAAGGCAATTGACTATTAACAAAATAACAAAATTAAAATATAAAAGACACAGAGCAACAAGAAAGATTACTGAAATTTGAAAAAAGCAGCTAGATTTATTTTAATGCTGAATTTGTTCAATGCCAGAAAATCTTATTTTAAACCCTACAGTGCCATCCATTTCAACAGAAACGTCAGTCTAAGAAGGTTTAGTAGTGTACAAATCTGTGTACATAATTATCTTAACTGTAGCTTTAAATTTGTGGCAAATGTAAACAATTTATAAACTAAAATCCATCTCAAACAACAGTGTAGGTTTACACCAAACATTTTTCGAAGAAAATCTTTTATTTTCATTCAGCCAAATTGTTGAATTCGATATTCCACCCTGCATATTGACAGCTGATTCAGACTGTTAAATTTGATATACCACCTTTCATTTTGACAGCTGATTAAGACTATTGAATTTGATATACCACCCTGCACATTGACAGCTGATTCAGACTGTTAAATTCGATATACCACTTTTCATTGTGACAGCTGAGTAAGACTGTTGAATTCGATATACCACCCTGCTTATTGACAGCTGAGTAAGACTGTTTAATTCGATATACCACCCTGCATATTGACAGAAGAGTCAGACTGTTGAATTCGATATTCCACCCTGCACATTGACAGCTGAGTCAGACTGTTAAATTCGATATTCCATCCTGCACATTGACAGCTGAGTCAGACTGTTAAATTTGATATACCACCTTTCATTGTGACAGCTGAGTAAGACTGTTGAATTTGATATACCACCCTGCTTATTGACAGCTGATTAAGACTGTTGAATTCTATATACCACCCTGCATATTGACAGGAGAGTCAGACTGTTGAATTCGATATACCACCCTGCATATTGACAGCTGAGTCAGACTGTTGAAATCGATATTCCACCATTCATAGTGACTGCTAAGTAAGACTATTGAATTCGATATACCACCCTGCATATTGACAGAAGAGTCAGACTGTTGAATTCGATATTCCACTTTTCATAGTGATAGCTGAGTCAGACTGAATTTGATATACCACCCTGCATATTAACAGCTGAGTCAGACTGTTGAATTCAATATACCACCCTTCATATTGACAGCTGAGTCAGACTGTCCAATCACCCACCATTTTATACAATGCATCCATTCATCCATCTCCATTTCATCCTGGCCATGCATTATTTGTTGTTGAGATTCATTCAGCTTTCTTTTCCATTAAGCTTGTAAGCAAAATTTCTCAAAAACAACTCAATATGGTCTCACTTGGTTCGAATATTTCTAGCTGTATGTTGATAACTTGTTTACATATTCAAATTTTAATTTGTTATATTGTGCTGGAAATATTTTAAATTGTTGCTATTGTCGTGTTCATCAACTTTACATTTTTGCATTTAACTTAGAGTCGTTGTTTGTAGTCTATAATATTGATGGGTGTATTCATCTTGGAGGATTTGCCTGGAAATTTGATGGGTGTATTCATCTTGGAGGATTAGCCTGGAAATTTGAAAAGTGTATTCATCTTGGAGGATATTACTCGCGAAGGCCAAAATAGATTGTAGTGACCCACTATTCATGCTGAGGCAATTATTTCATATATGTATATGTATATAATATAATGTTACCATGTTGCTATCAATGCAATATTGTTTCTGAACAAACAGATAAACATTGTGGATGGTTTGAAGCCTGTGGATTATGGGACAATGTTATGGCATGACTCATGAGGTGGCGTTTTCTACAGTAAGTTTATTTGAAGGCTGTATCCCTCGTCATATTTATCAGTAATCATTACAGTCAACCATACACAGCTTGTGTGTACTTTGAGGACTGTACCCATGACTTATTGGTCAGTAATCTTTCAGTCAAAAATAGACTGCTTGTGTGAACTTGGAAGAATGTTCAATATGGTGAGGGTATATGCTGTACTGTCAATCATAATCTTGTATTGATTTTTGAATTTCCTTAAACCATTTATAAATTATGTGCATACTTATTAAGCGACTTGCTTGCTTATCCTTTTCACCCTGCAATTGTGATCATACATTTTACAGGAATTCTTTAAACATTAGTAGGACATTCCTGCAATAGTCTCCTTCAGAATAAATGTTAAAAGCTACTAATTAATCATATGGTATTTTCTTTAAGTTTTTATAGCTCTGGTACATGTTTCGTCAAGAACTTTACTGATCAGAATTAGATTATTATTTTAAAAAAAATGCGTCATCCTTTTTTAGTCTCAAGTGTACAAAAACAGTGTGAACAGCACAAAAATATCAGCTGAAAAACAATAATGAGCATATAGATTTCTCCTTTGAACCGAGTGATGTATAGTGATTTTAAATGTCTAAAGGTAAATGTGAATTGAAACTTAACAAATGCATGGTGATGAAAAAGTGTAGAAGCGACCTAGGTAACGAAAATGGAAACTTGAGAAACATGTTGGTTTTCTTTTTACAATTAACGTCTATGCCTGAAACGTAAAGCAGATGGAAATGTGAAAGGTTTATTATTGATATTTACTGTTGTATTGAACAATAATTAGAAAATTCATGAAGGCAAATATATTTGAAACTTGACAGACATGTTGTGTAATTCAAGGTCGTAAATTGGTTGAAAAGCTGTCAGACATACTGCGATCTACAGTAACTGTTCAAAAGATAACATGGCAGAAAAGTAATGTGGATGGAAACTTGACATTGGTGAAATTATGTACACTGACTGTAAAAGTCGGAAAAGTAAGGTGATGGAAATTGACATTCGTCAGGTACACTGACTGTAAGTCCGAAAAGTAATCGGGATGGACTTTGGTCAGGTACACTGATAATAAGTCCGAAAATTGATGGGGAAGGCAATTTAACAAACTTGTGGTGTATAATGATTGTTTAAGCACACGCAAAGTTATATTGATGATAA
Source organism: Potamilus streckersoni (assembly GCA_016746295.1). Lineage (NCBI taxonomy): Eukaryota > Metazoa > Mollusca > Bivalvia > Unionida > Unionidae > Potamilus > Potamilus streckersoni. The sequence goes on from JAEAOA010000903.1 coordinate 840,992, forward strand.
CTTGACAGCCATGAAGCATTACCAATGATTGCAGAAGTGGGATTCCAATGGTTTTATCTACGTTTGTAGCTTTACATACAAGATCTTTTTCAGGTTTAATCATGTTGGAGATTTGCAACATTATCTTTGAGGAACGTTACCCAAATGCTTGTGAGAAATATAATTTTAATTCTTATGAGAAATTTGCCATGGCTTTAAAGCCCATTTTATATGATGTTTTTAATGTTACTTTATAATGGAGGAATGTATCATTGATGCTTGTGAGAAATATTAGATTGAAGTATATTAATTCAATGACTGTTAGATGTTGTGAGTTTACACCAAACATCACCCACCATTTCGATTCTTCTAGGGTATGTTATGGTCGAAAATGAATCAATGAACAAGAATACAAACTGATGGTTCAATTAAACAATTAATTTAAGAGGATATGTGCCTTCACTCTAAGATACATTTGATTTGTAAGATAGCTTTATTCGTATTTACAATAACATATTTCTTATGGAAGTATCATAAGATAGTTAACTCTACCATCAATAGAGAAAACAACATGTGTGCTATTATGTATATTTGATTTTAAAGGTTTATTAGTTAGATTTTTATTTAAAAAAAATAATTTAATTGTTAAAAATTTCGTTACATGCTATTTATTGTAAGGTAATATTGTATGTTGGACTTAACCATGTCAAACACCGACTTCAGTTTATGTTTGACCTGAAATTATGTTTTAAACTATTTTGTAAACAACTATTTTGTAAACAAAGTATTGTTAAATTATTCTCAATGTATTAGAGCTAAATATCTGGATCATTAATTATAAAAGAAGCAAATATATTTATCTGGATTTTTTAATTTCTTTAGTGTTGTGGTTGTTGTGGTACATTTTTATATTAGTTTTGCAACATTGTTTACCAATTATAACATGTTTTGATTATATAAATCGGGATCATTCTATCCTAGTTTCCATGAGGTAATAGTATTTTTAGAATATGTCAATTGAGGCCTAAGGTCAGCAGAAGAGTACATTATCTTTGTTTTCAGTCGTGATATAAAATCTGGCAGTCTTAAATGGTTTTGTAAGTTGTGTTCAGTATTATTTTGGGCTGGATTGCATTCAAATTAGTTAATTCAAGTGATTACTTTTCCTGGAAATAAAACATGCTCTGATAAAAGTATTGGAGAGGAATATGCACTGGAATTTCTAGTGAATTCAACCTTCAGTTATATTACAGTGATTCAACAAAAGAGCGTTGACATGTCATCCCTCCATGAACTATCACAAACACATCAACACCCATAGCTTTGGATATACTTTTTCAGGACTTGAAATTATTAGCACTTTGTTTTATAATTTTGGTGGTACTTGGTATTTAATTCACATGCCAGAAGTTCTTGTATTCTTTCCATTGTTACTTTGTATCGGAGGCAAATAATTATTTGTTTTATTTAATAAAAGCATATTGATTTTCGCGATTTTCTGCTACTAATTTTAAGAGTACAGACGTGTAACAATGTGCAGATGACACTAACTTGTATGCAATGATATTAACTCAAAGAGATCATAATTTTATGTATTAATGTTTTAATTAATTAACGTTTCTAATCATAAATCTTCCTAATCTATCATTATCAAATCGGTATACCATTATATACAATGACAAACTGTGACAACAACATCGAATTTCATTCTATCCTTCCGCATTAGGAAGGCGTACTCGCACGCACCAGTCCAAATAACTGAAATTGGACACATACCTCCAGTAATACCCAGGTTAATATTAGGAATGACCTCACCTTAGTTATCGTGGTTGAGAGTGCGGCATTTCTCAGCTGCTCCACTTTCGACTTTTCTGGGAACAGCATGCACTGATTAGTGTATCCCAAATAGTCCAACGTCCGAAATGCAATATGACATTTGGAAGGGCGAGCAGTCAATCCAGCTTGACGTACCCGTTCCAAAACATCAGCTAACAGAGTGAGGTGTTCATTCCAATTCTTATTGGCTAGCAAGAGATCACGCAACGGTTCCAATAACCTCCGCATCATTCTATTGAAGACACTTGGTGCATTCTGGATTCCGAAAGGTATCATTAATCATTGGTAGTTTCCGAGGGGAGCAGCAAAAGCAATATTTTCCCTATTCTCCTCCAATACAGGATGTTGCCAATATCCCATGGACAAATCCAACTTTCAAAAAATATTTCGCTTTTGAGACAGGAGCGAAAATATGTTCTGGGTCAGGTAGCATTTCGACCTGAAATTTTGCCACGAGATTCATCTTCCGGTAGTTGACACAAATCCGTTGGATACCATCCTTCTTCTGCACTAAGACTACAGGAGAACCGCACGGAGAATTGGCGAGTTCGGTTAATCCTAGTGCAATCATCTGCTTGAGTTGTCGTTTAGCATGGGGCAAAGGGTAGGGTTTCCGCTGAACCGGCTGGTCGTGTGCCAGCTTACAAAGATTGTATTAACTGCTGACCCTCTTAGCGCTCAGTATTAAGAGGACATTATTAGGACTGGTAGGCATGGTGTCCGTATAATGTGAATAGGTGGGGTATCAGGCTACATGTCTTCAGCATGATGCTTTTGTGTTAGACATCACTATAAATTTCCTCACTATAGACATCGCAACGATATCACTGAAAAATTGTTAGTTACGTTAAAAATTTAAATCACACACGCGTGCGCGTCGACAATATCGACTGTCTCTCTTTCTCACTATCTCTTAAAGAGATTAGCATTTTATCAACCAATCAACCAACCTCTCTCATATGAGAAACAATATAATTGCTAGAAAGGGATATGGAAACAAAACAAATTACATCTGAGCCCGTATACACAAAACTCACAAACTTGAGTGCACATACATACATACATACATACATACATACATACATACATACATACATACATACATACATACATACATACATACATACATACATACATACATACATACATACATACATACACGTTGGCATTCGTCCGTCTTCGAGAGAAGATCGTGTAGCTGTAGCTCCCTGTTTTGGTTTCTTATCTGCGCCGTTGCGAGTGGCTGAAGAGTCCGACCCTTGAGTGACAATCTTTGTTGCACTTGCTGCAGGTGAAGATTGATTCTTGTTGAGGCTGTTGTTGTTTCGCCTTCCTCTTGGCTCTCTTTGTAGCGAGGTTTGTTTTTATCCCTTCCTCTGCTTTCTGAACGCCTTGTCTCACAGCAAGTCGCCACTCGTAGCGGTTGTTAGCACAGCTCTCCCAGTTGTTGACGCTGATGTTGACCGTTTTAATGTCCTTCTTGCAGACGTCTTTCTATCGCAGACGTGGCCGTCCAGTCGGTCGTGTGCCTTCTGCTAGCTCGCCGTATAACAGGTCCTTGGGAATGCGGCCTGTATCCATTCTCCTGACGTGGCCGAGTCATCGAAGGCGCCTCTCGCTGATAATGGTGAAAATGCTATTCGTGCTGACCCGTTCCAGAACCTCCGTGTTGTTTACTTTGTTTACTGGATGCGCAGAATGCGCCGCAGGCATCTCAGATGTAAGCTATTGAGTTTCCTTTCGTGGCTCATGTAGGTGGTCCATGCCTCGCTACTGTAGAGGAGTGTGCTGAGTACACATGCCTGGTAGACACGCAGTTTGGTCTTCTTAGTGAGGCTGAGATTATTCCACACCCTCTGGTTTAGTCTTGCCATAACTGCTGCTGCATCCATACATACATCCATGCATGCATACATGCATGCATGCATGGATGCATACATACATACATACATACATACATACATACATACATACATACATACATACATACATACATACATACATGCATGCATGCATGCATGATGCATACATACATACATACATACATACATACATACATACATACATACATACATACATACATACATACATACATACATACATACATACATACATACATTCTTTTCTGAGGAAGATTTATTTTCAAATTATATATATATATATATATATATATATATATATATATATATATATATATATAATTTAACGTGACATTTAAGAATGTTTCTCAAGTCTGAAACAATTACTGTAGATATGGGTAAATTGGAGAAAAAATAAAATTGGAAGCTGCGCCGAATAATTGCTTTAGAGCATTTTTTTAAAATACAGAAACTAGTTGATAAAACTCTTGCACACGGAAGGAAGGAAGAAGGGATTATGCATATTGTATTTAGTTATAAATATTCAAGTGCCCAACAAAATCGACCTTCTTTCACAGGAGATATGAAACATCTCATTATTTTCTAAGTAACTCCCAAAGCATCACATCCATCTCTACCATACTTCTTTTCACATCCATCTCTACCATACTTTTGTTTTCCCAGACGTCCTTTCTTCCATGTAATATTTGTCTTTGAACGGTTTTCCAAAAGATATCCGAAAGCTCCTAACCTTTATAACTTTGAAAAATATATACCTAATTCAAAAAATATTTTAAATTTTATTCTCATTATACTGAGAATGAAACGGTGTTCTCAGGCCAGTGCATACGTTCACAGGTAGAAACTAATTATTGTACATCATTGATATTCGTTCTCATTTTGAAAAACAATGTAAATACTAGAAAGGAAAAAGTGACTACCTTTATTAAGGATTTATAATTTAAGTAATAGTGTCTTTTATTAGACAGGCTACTAGTAATTGATATTTGATACGTAAATGGACCTTTTTGGTTGGGCCGTTTTGGACCGGGCCTTTTAAGAAATATTCCGTTTTGGTCGTAGGCCTTTTTCACCTGTAACCCAGGGGCGCAGTGACGGTTTTGGGACATGAGGTTGTCCCAAAACCGGTATAGATATTATTAATGTCCCCAAATTGGTATTGATATCATATATTAAAAAAATCTGTTTGAATCTGATAACATATTTTGTCTCAGAATCGGAGTTGTCCCATATTACTTGTATGCAGTAAACCATGTTGTTACAATTCCGTCCACCAATGGTGCAAGTAAGCCAGTAGTCAGGTATGCGGTACAGAGGCAGTACCGGTTTTACAACTGTGCTTAATTGTGCTTTAAGCACAGGGCCACCGTTGGCCAAGGGGCCGATCTTCTTGGCAAAAAAAAATTACGATGAAGTAAGGGATCTCTTAACTTAACTAGCACAGAGCCTTATTTGTCCTAAATCCGGCACTTTACGGAGGGTGGGGAAAACAGGTAGTGGACAGGTATATAGTTTTAAGAATGTAGGCCAACACATGTTTAGAGGTGCAATGGGGGGGGGAGGTAGGGCGCAAATACCTATACCCCCTTGCCCCTATGTTTGGACGCCAATGATTCCGTACCACTAAGATATTTATTGCTTTTGGAGTCAGTACCGTTCCCATAGGCTAAAAATATAATTGAACAGCTGCCTTCCACAAGTGAAACACTGCTGTGATGTGTCGAATTTTGAAACTTGTTTAAACCTAAGGTTCAATAAATTGTGCTTTCAATTTAACATAATCGAAGCAGAAAGATGTGTTGAAAGTTCAATGTTTATTTCTTTGTTTCATCTCTAAAGATAAAATAAATTACGTTAATCCTCAGCTGAAGCTGACCCGGTCATTTTTTTATGATACGAGTACTTATATTCTGTCCCGATGCAGTTCAAAAGGGGCACACGTCAAATTATTGATTTTTCAAAGGAAGCTACTCGTAATTGTGGCATGTTTAGGACAGTGAAATCGACAGCCACTCGATTTGGAGTGAATATTTTAGGAACAGTTATTTCTGATTAGCCATTGAAACTTAAGGGCGTACACTTTGAGAAACAATGTAGGGAACTATCTCTTGGAAAATCCTTTAGTTAGATTTTTTCCTGAGAGACGATAAGGTCTACTCCGTAGGCGCTAGTTAAAGAAGTAGTATCTTCGTGAGATTACAAAGGGTCGGATAGTTGTCTTAGGAGACAGAGTAAGGCTAGGACTGTTTGTCTGGAAAAATAAAACGGCAATAAGGTACGCAATTTTAGTTTCAACTTATAATATGTTATTCATTTGTTTGATTGTTTGCAGATATGATATAGTATGATTCACGCATGTATTCGTGTCTTCATTTCGTAGGACTCTAGTGATATGTTAGTTTTAACAGTCAATTCCTTGATTTTTTTAATTATCAATTTATTGACAGAATTGAAGGATTACATTTAATTAAATACTCGATATGTAGAGTTGCGTATGGATTTCATACATTCACCCTGGTATACGAATATGTTATATTTCTTAGGATATATAAATTAGATCTCAGTGTAGGATGATATTCACTCTTGTGAGTAATGACGAATATATTTGTATATGAGTTCGCAATATTCAACTGCTAACGCAAGCTACTTTAGAATAGTTAGATTTAGTGGATATTATGCATAAATATTTGAGTATTAAACTGCATTAAATAGCCAAATGTAAATGAGTCGTGTTATAATGTATGCTGGCATATGCGGCCACATTTGTCTGTGGAAGGCATGTGGGAATTAAGACCTTGCCGTAAATTCGAATGGTTTTGAGTTAAGGTCATGTGTATCAACTTAACGGTAAACCGCAACATATAATAAGTATAGAGTATTGAGTAAGGTCACGTCAGATCAAAATTATACAGTGTAAACCACCTAAATCTGAGCACGAGAAATATAGTTTATATTTATACGTAAATGTGTAGTTGTATTTGTCTAGTGTGAGACAAACTCTGTATTTAAGGGGACAGCTTCGTAGTTTAAGTTTCATCCTTCATATTTCGTACTCCGAACGAGAGAAAGGAGAAGGAGGAATACGGAGGGAATTTAATGAGTTAAAGAGGAAATCTACATCTACGGGATGTCAGAACAGTGAGTGTCGAAAAAGGACCAAGCGCGTAGTTAGATGTTGGAGACAAGTTGTGTGAAGATAAGTGTCAGGTGATGCTGTCAAAGCATAAGATTAGACTTAAAATCACCACTCGAATAAATGATGATAGTTATACTCTGTAATTGAATTCTTTCACTGACCAGCAGTCGAAAAGAAAGTGAATTTGGTTATGCTTTAATTGAATATACGAAATTTAGTAATTCGGTTGTTTGGGAATTTATTGTTTCTTTGATTATATGTTATTTGATTAAAATTTTATATTTGTATTCATTGAAAGGGTATTTGTTGTTTTATTTCTTTCAATACTTTGCTCAGCTATCTGTAATGTTCCCTCTGTCCATCCACACTGGGCAATTACATCGCGGGAGATCATTCCCTAATTAGAGACGCCGAATTGAAAGGATGAGGGGGATTTATTGTTTTACACCCCACCTCCCTTATCACAACCGAGTTAAACTGAACTTGCTTCACTTAGTAGGAATAACCTAACCGTGCTTTTGCCCCAATTCCTCCTCCCACAACAAGATCACAACAGATTTGTACCTAGAAAACTTTGGAATCAGTGCCAAAAGTGTCTTACCAAGCTGGTCTTATGCCAATCCCAAAAGTCTTGTGTCAAACAAAGTTGGAATCAATAACAAAAATGTCTTGTCATGTACATTTTTTATTAAATCCAAAAATGTCAAAGCAAGCTGATTTGGAATTGATCTATACATATCTTTCCATTCATAGTTGGGATCAAGAATCTTTTAATTGGAAAAATTGGGATTGATCCCAAAATCTATTAACCAGGCAAACTTTGGGTCAAGACAAAAAAAATTGTCATGAAAAATTAAGATTGATTACAAAAATATCTTTCCAGACAAACATGGGATTGGTCCCAAAAATGTTTCGCCTGGAAATTTTGAATTGATACCCAATTTTTTCCAAAAATATTTGGGAATTTGCCCTAAAAATCTTGTAAAGGGGATTGTGGGAATTATAAACAAATATTCATTAGGCAGACATAGAATAAATTCCAAAATCTGTTTACTGTGGTCCAAGAAATGGTTCCTTTACAAGAAGTCTTTGAAAGCTTCAAATATTATTGTTAAACCTACTTTAAATTGAAAGTCTCGAATATTATCGTTGAATTTCCTTTAAATCAACACGATTTTTGCTGAAACATATCAAATCAAAAGAGGAAGTGCATACTTTTCCCCACCTCAACTGAAATAGTGAGTACTACATGCCATCCGGCCATGTAGCCGTATATGATTATATATTTATTTTCATCAACCATGTAGCCAGTCAGTCGTTAATTGGAATTTTCAGTTAGAAAACACATTTATGTCAATATTTATAGTTACCGGGATTTACCTATCTGTAATTGATTATTCCTTTAAATCACACTGGAAAGTAATACACCTATACACGATCCCAATTCTATACTGATTCCTTTTAATTTCACATATTTTAGCTGACGTACCAATAAGGACAAGTACGTACAAAGCATGACTTCATCAGAACTCATTATCATCTTTGCAAAACAGTCTTTCCAACTATGTGATACTTATTCGCTAGCAAATATGGTCGTCATATCCGGAATATACAAACTTTGAAATGCCTTTTATTGTAGATTACTGTTTAAATTTGAGTAAATTTAAAATAAGGCATCCTGCTTAAATGTTGTCATTTGCTTATTTTATGCAAAAGATGCTGATCTATCACTAAATATGGCCAACGTTACCGTCAAAATATAATACAGAAATTAAAAACCTGCAAACAAAAATAAAAAAAGAAAAAAATGAAACGACAACTTCAGACCTTAAGGAAAAGTGACTGAAAACATCCTGGCGTAAAGCCTGTTAAGTTTATAAAAAAATAACACCCATTCGACATCCAATATGATTAATATAACCATAAAAAATGGAAAACATACGAAACTAGATTTAGTGGATAATTTCGTTTCATTTGGCTTTGAGGAATATGTCAGCCAAATGAAACGATCTCTTGCACATCTGGATATCTTGTTAAATCACGTGATACATTGACAATATTTCATGACATTTGTATCAGCTGAATGGGAGCTATGTTGCGCCTGCTGGCAAAATGTTCCTAACAAAAAGAGGTTTAAGCAGCATCCGCCAGCAATGTTAGTAAAGTATTTAGTTTATCCAAAAGTATCGATGTCGCCTATACTTTTTTTTATCTGCCATGTGCACTGAAAGTTTGAGGCGGGATGATACGCTCAAAGTCACTGCTGTTGACACCACATCGTCATCCATCTATCGATAACTACGAGATAAAAATTAAGAAATCATTTTGTTATTTACTAAAAAATTTTTACCAGCAATGTATTGTAACAACTGTTGCTATAACACGATATTTTTTAATCAAACTCTTCATATGCAGTTGATCAAATATGTACAGACTGAAAAATAATACAGGATCCTAACTTTCTTCTGAGAGAAATTAAATGCACTTAGAATTTTTCGAAGCAATGGCATTGATAACTCTAGCGGAAAAAAACCACATGTTTGTGTAGTTTAAAACAGAAATGACTGATTATCATTTTAGGAATGTTTTGGGAAGAATTTAAAAAATAAAATTGATAAAAAGGTCTTAATTTAAAAATAATTCATACATTTACCTGTTTTATATCGATGTTTATTTGACAAAGTTGTCGACGATATAATATTATCAAAGTTTATACCTTTTCTGATCATTTTCCACTTCAAATGAATGAAGAAACATAGTAATCTTTATTTATTGTACATATTTTACAAGCACCATAAAAAACAATTTCTGTCTCAGGATGAGTGACACATTTCGAAGCAACTTGAATAGGGCACGCCCCTCAAAAAGACCAAATTAGTTTAAATCCTAATCGGAATAAGAAATATACCGAAATTCCAATAACAATAATACGTGTATCCTAGTCCAGTTTGTCATAATTATCAGGTTTTCGGACTGGAAAGGAGCACGAGCAAGAATAGATTTAATTGGTCAACTTGATGTTCATTATTGCCATGGTTCAGGTGTCGGTCTCAATGCAGTTTTTGTTTTAAAAGTTTATAAGTCCAAAAATGTTGAACAGCAATAAAAGAAAACAAACAGCTAGTGCCGTCATGATATTCAATTACTTTTAATAAAGTTCGCGAAAAATAAAAATAACTTCCTGGTCTATACGTTGATCAAAAATATACACTTGACACCTTTAGACATAAATAGATCCAGTTGCATTTGCATTTGATCTACAGCGTTGTTTAGAACAACATTTGCTTATTTACAATCAATCATGACCTCATCTTCATTTGAAAAATCAACATTTGCAAGCACAGATATTGTCAAAATACTCTGGACTATAGGTGTACATCTTTTTCTAATGGGAATTGCAAGCCAATTTACACAAATGATATTGGACTATCGCAACAATTTGCGTTACTTACCGACTTCGCGACAATTTGCATTACTTACCGATTTCGCGACAATTTGCATTACTTACCGATTTCGCGACAATTTGCATTACTTACCGATTTCGCGACAATTTGCATTACTTACCGACTTCGCGACAATTTGCATTACTTACCGACTTCGCGACAATTTGCATTACTTACCGATTTCGCGACAATTTGCATTACTTACCGATTTCGCGACAATTTGCATTACTTACCGATTTCGCGACAATTTGCATTATTACCGATTTTAACTCAATTCAGGAGGAGGCTCAGCAACTTTACCAACGCGAAATAATTTAATACTTAATGCACAAATATGCTAACACAAAACTCCTGTCTAAAATTGCACACACCCCCAACCCAAAACTAATTTTCGAAATTGCTATAAAAATACAGATATCACTAGCTATGGAAAGTGTGTTAAAATTAATTTCCATACATTAATTGATTATTCACTTACAGCACATGTATATAATTCTCCAAGACATTAATAAAAACTATTGGAATTATCTCCTCTTTCCCATCCCCACCACTTTAATGGCTAGGTCCTGTGCCACCACTTCTACCACATCCACTAAATCTTTACAATACTTTAATTTACAATTGCATAATCTTTAATTATTATTATTATTATTATTATTATTATTATTATTATTATTATTATTATTATTATTATTATTATTATTATTATTATTATTATTATTATTATTATTATTATTGTTGTTGTTGTTGTTGTTGTTGTTGTTAATTAAATTTTTAATATTTTGTATGTATTGTTCTTAGCAGCGGAAGTATGCTATCAAGATGCAAATATTTAGTGTAGCTATTTAACAAGAACAATAATACAATTAAACGTTCTACGGAATTGCATCTTCATTCTAATCCACTGTGTACATTAAATTATCACTGACTTTCATATCGCTGTGACAAGTGGACCAACAAGTCGATGTCCGCTTTTATTCCCTGACATTTCTGGTCAGAAAAATGCGGAGATCTACTTCTTGGCCTAAATCACATGTGTCAAATTTGTTACCAATTTTTAGCTGTGTTTTCATATCACGTCCAAACATTACCTATAACAGTGAAACAATGGACTGACATTGTAGCTAGTGTAATTAGACATGACAGAAGGTGGTCACACTTAAAACAACTGATGGATGAAGCAGTTTCTTCAACTCACTGTGATCTGAAAAAAAAAACAAGACAACTTTTGTGAGAGACCTTTGATGATTGAGGGAATGAAAGAAGCTTCATGACGCTTTTTGTTAGCAGCATATAAATAGTAATGGTTATCACAAATGATATATATCTCTACTAAAAAAAATCATCTAGAGCTGCTTTCTTTCTCGGTACAAGGAGCAGGGACAGCACGAAGAGTAGAGAGTGGGTCTCTTATTCCAAGAGTATTCATTCCTCGGCATTATATAACCATGTTTGTATTTTTAAACAGTGCCGTCATGGGTTAGGGAAGCAAAGTTTTAAAACTGTCAATCAACCGCACTATTAATAGTGCAGACTATTAAATCAAATGGTGTTGAACTTAAAGGAAAAGTCACTGTACTTTTCTTTCCATCAATCATTGTAATTCTCTAAACATTATATCCTTGCATATATCAATCATTGTACTTCTCTCTACATTTTATTATTACACAAGTCACTGTAGACCTCTTTACATTATCTCGTTCCATAACAGTCATTGTGGTCATCATAACAATATTTCGTTACATAACAGTCACTGTAGTTCTCTTTACATTATATAGTTAATTATCAATATTATGAATCACTAAGTAACTAAACTTGAATCCATCTCCTCTGTCTTAAATTTGTCAAAGCATCAAAATTTGTCATTGCAGATTAGAAAAGTCATACGAAGCAGAATACATCATATAAAGATCTGCAGCCAATTTAGAATAAATGCGAGACAGGGACATTTCACATAAAAACAAATACTGACAAATGAAAGGCCATAGAAAACGGAAAATTAAAAGAGTAAACATTCCCAGAACCATTTTGGCACCCGCACGATGGGTTTTAAAATTCAAAGAAAGGAAGCTATCGCAAAGTTTGGTAGTTGGAAAGTTTCGTTCTAAGCATTTTTACACTTGCTGATTTCCGAGGGAGGAAGGAAAGGTAGCACTTTTAACATGTCCAGAATGCCCTGCTCCACAGTAATTGTTGCGCTGTAGCCAAGCTTCCTGATCTTCTCGTAAGACACTTCATAGTCTCGTTTGTCTTTGTCCTCGCCTGAGCCATCTGTAATGATGCATCCTTTTACATTGGCCTGAATGGTTTTGGCTACCTGAGATTTCGTCATATTCATCTTTTCATCGCCCACGTTGTAGGCTTGGCCCTTCATGACATCAGCGTTCTGGATCGCAAACAAGAATGCACGTGCGGCATCCTTCACGTGCAAGAAAGTGCGGCGGAAGTTTCCTTCATATATAACGAATTCTTTGAGCGTCAGAGCTTTGTATGTAAGATCGTTAACTAGAAGATCTAAGCGTAAACGGGCTGACAATCCAAATACAGTAGCGAGGCGAAGTGCAATGCCTCCAACTTCACGGACTAATATCTCGCTCTCGGCTTTACTACTTCCATATAAGGTCAGTGGGCTGATGGTTGTTTCCTCCGTGCAAATGCCATCTACAGCCCCGTAGCAGGAGCCAGTGCTAGCATAAACCAAGATCTGATCGGGACGTTTCAATTCGGTGATGTTGCGCGTGCCATTAATGTTGGTTTCAAGTGCAATCTGTGGGTCTTTGTCGCACGCTGGGTAACCTACGACGGCGGCCAAATGAATGATAGCATCTTTATCACTCATAACCTCTGCAAGGTGATATTTGTCCCGGATGTCACCACGAATCACGTGCAAATTGGGTTTATCGGCAAAGTGGATTATGGGAGTCACTCCCCAGAAGAAGATGTCATAGATCGTGACGTCATATTCCTCACTCAGCAACAAAGGAACCAATGTTGCCCCCAAATATCCCGCTCCTCCTGTCACCAGAACCTTCTTAGGGGTACTTGTTCCTTCAGCACATTCGTTCATCTTTATCTAAAGGGAGAAATATACATTGCTAAAAAATACAATAAAATAAGTAATTTCAGAATATCGTAGTTAACATGTAATTTTAAAGTTGAAGTAAACTAAAAATGTCTGAGTCTCTGACATATGCTATGGTGTGAAAGATAATAAACAATATCCGTACCCATCATAGTAAGAAAGTATCAGCAGGAAGGTGAACAGACCACGTTTTAGAGCAATACATTTCTTAAGATAAAGTTTCCTATAAAAATGAAAATACATGGTCAATAACGCTAAAATGAGACTTCTAACCGACTAAGACTTCTAACTGGGTTAGCTCATTTTTGTTATTTTATCTTTTGACGCTTGTATTTTCAAATTTGTACGCGTCCTCGTTTATCGACCACTCACTGTTGGTCGTCCCATTCCTGTTGCTGGTGGTGTAATTAAATCAGTAATGACGCTAAAAATGGAATCTCACCGTTAAACTAGTTTGACAGCGACTAGAGGCACTTAAAAATATCTCCCAGTCCGTGACTGTCAAGCAACAACTACAAGCGAGTCCGGATACTCAGGGAGAATTTACAGAAGGTGCAGAACAGTTATTTAAATCAGTTGCAAAGGCTACCGACGGTCTTCTTCCCACGTTGAATCAAATCGCTAAAGCAACTAGTAAAATAGCTAAAAGAACTAAACAAACAAAAAAGATTTTTAAGAGAACTTCCAGGTGAAAAACTGCTGATCAGCCGGTGCTCAAACGGTACAAGAAATAATTGAAGGTATTGACCAAGCTCGTGCTGAAATAGGTGATATAAAGGATCGTGTACCAGAACCAGAACAAGAACCAGAACAGGAAATGGTTAAAATTACTCCGATTGATAAATTTACTAAAGAAAGTATTAAGCACATACAAAATTCTTAACAGAGTGAAAGAATAACCTTTGTTGGCTGCGGCAAGTGCTTAGTGCCAAAAATGTTTTTGAAATCCGAGTATCATGATCATTCTGTAGATCGTGAAAACTGGTATAAATGGATATTTTGCATATACTACGATGTTGATCAGGTTTCCAAAAGCAATACCGATTGCAAAGTAACTGTGAATGAAAGATATTGACATTGTTCGTGATAAAGGTGTTTGTGCTTTCGGTGATTTTGCTAGAAAAGAATTTCAGCAATCAGGAATAGACTAGCACGATAAATACGCAGATCGCCGGCGGTCGGACCTCAGACAGTAAAATTGCTCAGCAGATAAGTTATGCCTGCAAATGTTAGTAAAATAATAAATCAAACCGCAAATAAAAAGCTAACAGAGTTGGATGGTGTACCCGTGTCAGATAAAGAAAAATATATAACAGCTGGTATGATAGCAAGAAATGAGCTTTGTGTTAGACGTTAACAAGTATAATAAAATGTATAAATGTGTATCTGATCCAGCTTTTGGTATGGACGAGCCAATTCTCAAGGATGAATCAGTACGTAATTATCATTAGTATTCTTATAACGCACGTGTACCTAACGCACGAGGAAGAATCGAGCTGAAAGTTCAGGACACTAGTTGATATTTCCTGCATGTTGAGGCATTCACTGAGATGGAAGGTAGACTTTTGAAAGCAGATGATACAGCGTACGGGATTCGTGATTGAGTTGGTTATGTTAATAATGACGTCATGGTGTCATTTAACAGTACCACGTAAAGTACCGATGGAAGAAATATTGAGTCATAACTGGAATACGTCGATATTGTCACGACGACACCTGACCTTGCAAGATACAGAGATGATTACACAGAGATAATCTGGTTCATTAATGATGCTTGCAAAGGATACCACTGATCAACCCGAAATCAGTCTTAAGTGACTGAATACACTTTAACTTGGGATTCGCATCACGTCGATCAATGTTGAACGGCAATGAAGATTTTTTTTTTTTATTTGTGATTCCACTATCATACATATTTGGATTCTGTAGACATATTAGAAAAGTTATATATGGCGCTAAACACACCAAAGTACTAGGAAACCCAACGACGATGATGCAATATGGTGTGCTTCTGTCGTTGAATCCGGTATAGATGCAACAACAAAACTTTCGTTATGGATGCGAGTAATTACTAAATCGCTTGCTGAAGGACAACGGTTCCTCTCTTTCATGAATGTAGGTAGTAAATCAACGTTGCCATGGCTGACGATGACCACAGAGAGCATTCAAAGTGATATTGCTGATTTATTCACATGGCAGGTAGCATCACAGCATGGGTTATCAGTACCACGGCATATATTTATCGCGTTTCAGGAAAATGTTAGCTTGATTCGCTGGAACGAAATCCAGTGGTGTTTGACACGCTTTTGGCTAGTCACGTTTCTTTGAGAATAAATCGACTTCAAGAACATTTTGAAGAAGAGTTGGTGAATTTTGATAATGATAATGTTGCACGTGCTTATAATCAGCTGATGATATTCATGTGGCGTGAATAGAATGTGGATTCTGGTTTGCAGATATCTCAGCGCGATTTCACAATATTATATTCGATCTACTATTTCTCACTGGAACACTTGGATTTGCTCCTACAATAAGTCGTTTACATTCACTTCCCTCTGTTAGTTAAAGAGCAATGGCTGTTATACTCTCAGACAAAGCAATGTTGCTTGAAGGTGTTGGTGGACGAATGAAAGTCATTGATGCCACAGTGGAAAATATGAAACTGGATCACTCATGATCAATAATTAAATCGCTCATGATACTTTAATATCATATCATGTTAGAGTTACTCTGTTTTCTAGTCAGACTAAAAAGGTACAAGTATTATAAAAAATTCGGGAATAAAAATTTGCTGAAATCAGCACAGATTGCAGGTGGTCCAAATAGACTATAACAGATAGAACTTCAACCCAGGCATTTCAATGACGAAGAACAATCAAAGACCGGCGTTAGAATTAATCTTTCTGCAGGTGGCATTAAATATATTGCTCAGACAGGTAGCATATTTCCACTTCTTGCAGATATACTAGAGTTAATGGCCGCTAAAGCTCAGCTGTTGAAAAAGCAGCTTCACTTGGAGCTGTTGGAACTGCCGCTGAGATGACATTAAAGAAAACATCTTGTCACGGACTAAAAAGACTTCCAACAAAGAGAAAGGTCTAAGACTACCAGGAACCCATCATTCATGGTACAGTCAAGTCGTGAGCGGCTCAGGTCTAAGACTTCCCTGGACAATTCGCTACACATGCTTCCTATGTCCAATTTTGATTTACTTGATGCTGCCAAAATTAGACATAAAAAACTTTAGAGGTGTTTTATGCATGATCAGTTATCAAAACAACGAAATAATGTTGAAACTGGAATCATTAATCTGGATGGAAGTTCTTGTCCAGTACTCATTGTGTTTCGTATGCGATTGATCCACTTGGATTTGTTTATTTAGATTCGTATGGACTAGCACCGCTGATGGAAAGTTTAAAGTATGTTGGCGGACTTCAAAACACTCCCGTCTGGTATTCAACATTCCCAGCACAGACAATAATTGATCTGCATATATGTGCCCATTAAGTACTCTGTGCTCGACGCTGTGTTAAAGTTCCTGAGACACTGTTTCATAAAGTCGTTCATGAGAAAAACCACGTCGTCCAACGTTTTAAACAGGTCTTGTGAATATACAGTGGTAGATATTTATAGAAGATTTTCTCATGGTCTTAAGTCTGAAAGTGACTTATCCAAATACGCAACCCATGACCAGGTCAAGGATGAGATCGCTAATATTTTGCGTCTCGTATATGTGGACCAAAATGAAGTGTTTTGTTTTTCAGGATCAGCAAGGATGGTTAAAGACGAGAAATATCCCGGTGACATATATTATTCTGCGAGTTCCAGATGAAACCGTATATATCTTAGTGATGTTTGCTAAAAACGGTAAAATTAAAAACTCAAAGGAATCAATTCTAGCAATCATGGGAGAGAATGCTGGACGCATCAGAAGAATTGGAAATATTATGTACGGCGATCTCAACATGAGCAGAAATACTATTATCATTAAGAAATCCAAAATCAGACGATGATATGGCAACAAAAAGTGAGTAGACAACAACTACTCCACAATCAGAATTGAGATCAATGATCGTTTACTATCCATCGATGACACAATGACTGGTTCTCTTAATATGGTTAATAATAAAATTACTGGTCTGGGAGGACCAGAATAAAACGATGATGATGCAACAAAAAATACGTCGACAATAGCAACATCCGGATGATGGCCTCATTAATGACAATCAATGATAAAATTATCACATTTAGATCTGAATATGCTACTCATGTAAACGCTTTTGTAAATTTTCATAGGAACACAAATAGAGTCATTAATGAGCTTTTTGGGAGTCCATCAGTCATTGACATAAAACTCTCTGACGTAAAAAAAAAAGATTACTGATGCTATAGAATATACAGTAGCGTCTGAATCAACATTATGGACACCACTCAATAAATCCATCAAACAGAACGCTAAGGTTACCAGCATATATAGATTATCAGTACTCGGCACTACAACATTTACAATATCTACCACGATTTCACGGTGTTATTCATTCCTGACCCCGTCTTCTGGATTTATTTTAGTGATATTGGGGCAAAGCTACGAGGAAATATTTGTGGTGGAAACCGAGAAAAAAAAGTACCTCGACTTGTTGTATTATTGGTGTCTTAAATTCGTCGTCAAACAACCACTTACTTAAAGTGTTAACAATTTATATAATGAACCAATCGACTAACGTTCGTTGTTTCAGATACAAGCAAACATGTTTATGGCAGAACCAACTGAAAAATATCGTTGATGCGTATACAGTAAAACTATATGGTACAGCAGAAGTTTTGCTGTCACTGACATAATGTATAATCCATCCGTCGTCGTCTCTGAAACAGCAACTATAATCCGTTCGTTATTAGCCACGTACATAATAGCACCAGTATCATGAATTGGTATTGTAGTTATGGTGTTGCTGATATTCTTAATATCAACGCTAAAAGAGATGCACGTGCGCATCTGATAAATTACACGAATATACAACGTTGCTATCGGCAGAAACAACCACACGCCAAATTATCATCGCTGATATGATCAGGGCTTTACGATGGAATAATATCAGATCAGGAATTCGCAGAAATGATAAGGTTTACTATTAAGCGACTAGAAACCAACCTATGACTCTGCCAAGATAGAATTGTGTCGACTCCGACAAAGACAGGTATTCTAAAATCAGGATTTAAAAAAATAATGTCACAAAAAAATCAATCCCCGATATTGCTAGAACAAATTGTCGCTAATAAAACACCACCACCAACTACAATAATATCATGGAGCTCAACCAAACCTGAGTTTAACGTTAGCTCTTTTATGGCAATTTCAGCCAAGCAAATAGCACTAGAACAATTGTGAGTTTATTACAGCAGGCCAAATATTAGATAATAGTCATTTGATGGGTTGCAAACAAAAACATATTAGTGTTTCGTATGAAAATAAACCCGATAAAACTCCAGACTGGAATATTATTGGTATTTCTACGGGCAGTTATCAAATTGAACAAATCAATAGTAAATTTTAACGCAGAATTAAATCTATTTCAGGAAAAGAATCCAATATAGCTATCACGGTTCATGAGCCAACATTATCAACCCCCATTGAGATATCAACGCTAAATTACGCCGTGTATATATATATATATATATATATATATATATATATCTATATATATATATATATATATATATATATATATATATATATATAACATTCATCGATCCAAACTGTGTTAGAATGTCCAGAGATAACACCTGTTCATCAAAGACCACACAACCACAATGTGGTGATTTTATCACACAGACAATAACTTGTATTGGATGCTGAGTGTGAGAGGGCTTACAAATTATTATATTACTTCTCTGCTGCGGGAATCAATCGAAGCTAACCCCGACGGTGTTAAATTTTTTGTTATTGGTGTTATAATCACTCCGGACGGCAAATATCTCCCCCGTGAAATGTTTTGGATGTATCCCACCTAGGTGAAGGCATATACCGAATATAATCTTGGGATTATGCAATGAAATTAATTACAACCACAAACAAATCCGCGACAAAGTACGACAGTTATTCCTCTGTATATAAATGAGTAGTCAGCGGCAGACGCCGCCAAGGATGAAATCATCAATCAAATAGAGTACCTGAATCATGCTGCATGGGACTTCCAGAACGTTCATCGAAGTATTATGCAGGCTGTCATTGAAGCCAGTGGTGAAGCTGGCGCGGCTCACTAATCACTCAAATAAACGAGTATTTTTTGGATAAATATTGGTTGGCAGAGTCAGATCTGCCAACGTTAAAATTTCATAGATTTAACACCGTCGAGCTGAAGGAAATCCTCAACGATATCATCTATGAATACTATCCCAAAAACATTGATGCGTGGAGAAAAATATCCCTCGACCAGATATTGCCAAACCCAATGATCCAGGCGGCGGTGGTCGTCATATATCACCATGTGTTGTCAATATTGCATCAACGATTGTAGTCATTCTGGAGTGTGATGCGATCGATGACAGTTAGCCAACAGCAGATCTTGAAAAATCCAGGCAGGCATAACAGGGATATATTTTATAAGTTTTAAGTGTGCCAGCACCCATTAATCCTTTTTAATCAGATGTCATAATCCGCGGCTGTCATGGACACATTTCAGACTTACTGACGAGAACGGACACCATCTCGATTTAAGAGATGAATATTTGACGATAATTTTGTATCATCCTTAGAGTACCACGATTAGTGCACGCCTCTTCACTGCTCTGTACCCTACACTGGCTATCCATACGATCCAGAATTAAACAAAATTTGTTTTATGTGCTACATTCCACTGACGGGCATCAGTCCAACATACGTATCCGACCACAGCCATGTGTATTATGCTGCAAGATGCTTACGCTCCTCTTCTGACACCCGTATTCTCATGGACAACGTTCAATGCAAGGGCCCAGCAACGTGGAAAGAATTGCCCACTGCACTTAGACACAAAGACACAGTGATCACATACAAGAGCGCTCTTAAAACTGATCTGTTTCAACTGCAAGAACAGTCATAAAGACCTAATAATGTGTCCTCATATAATTAGTATCATGTATCCAAATTTTGTAGCATGTTTTTCTGTTTTTAATTTTGTGGTGTTTGGTTTTATTTTTGTAATCATATCATTATATATATTTTTTAAAAAATTCTTTTCAAGTGTTGTAAAATGTTGGAAAGCGTTTAGAGGTTGTAAATATTAGGCATTATAGAAAGTCCTCATTATTATTATTATTATTATTATTATTATTATTATTATTATTATTATTATTATTATTATTATTATTATTATTATTATTATTAATTGAGAGCTTAACCTGACTGATTTCTATGAAATCTTATAAAATCACAATAAAAATCACAATCTGAATAAAAAAATAAATATTATAATCAGAATCAGAATTTGCATCTGCGGATACATTAACCTGATTTAACATTAGGTCAACTTTCAAAAGCACATCCGGAACAAATAAAAAATGTGACCAAAAAGTACACGAATAGAACTTGTTACTGTATTATCACCATAGCTACTTTTTGTTGGAATAACTATTATTTATATTTTATCAAATTAAATCATCCAAATTAGTATAATGGATGGAATAATTTGACAAACTAACCGATGGACAACAACTGATTGTGTGTTATTATTGTCTAAACAAACTTCGTAGTAAGATTCTCGGTGATGTAATCGATAAAGTAAAAATTTCTCAATTAATGGATAATATATTATAATCTGAATTAGAGTCAGAATAAAAATAAATATTATAATCTAAATAAATATTATAATCTTAATATTTATAAATAAATATTATTATCTTAATAAATATTATAATCAGAATCCGAATTAAATTAAATATGATAGAACCTGAAGCAGAATAAAAATAAAAAATATTATAATCTGAATCAGGATACGAAAAAAATATTATTCACGCATTATTCAGTATTATTAACTTTCACAATCACCCTGACAGAGTCAGTGACAAAGTCCCTGATATAATCAGAGTGTTTACAAAACGATTGTTTACAATCGTTCATAAATGTTTTAAGTTGTCTTACACGTGAACTCATATTTTTTGTTTCGTATTCGCGTGATAATTCTGATCTACCTTTCTCAATCGCCTGTGCGAGAGCAACGAATTGCCGGACGTTTTGAACATCATCCCATTGTTGCCAAAGTGCAAATCCCCTATTTTAACGTTAAGGTCCCATTGTCCTTGAAACGCCCTCATATACTAATTGCTAGTTTTGCACGCTTATCATTAATACACCTTGCTCATTCTTTCATTAGTCGCCTGATACGGCGTTTATCAATCGGAACGTCATCGGCTATTTCTAATTACAGAACTGTGATACATTTCGTTCGTTCGAAAAATCTATTTTGCAAAAAAGAAACCTCGATTTGTTTGAATGCGAATGAAAAAGTAAGTCGATCTATTCACTTCTTTTGGGTTTTTCCTTGTTTCATATATATCCGATTTGGTCCGAAAGGCCTGTGTGTGTGTGTGTGTGTGTGTGTGTGTGTGTGTGTGTGTGTGTGTGTGTGTAATTTGGAATTTTAGCGTAATTTTAACAGTTTCAGTCATATAGTACGATGTCTGCAGTGTGGCAGTTTATAGTGATGTCTAGCACTGCAACACCATGCCACAGACATATAGCATGGTGTCCCACCCAGTCACATTATCCTATGATAACTCCGATCAGTCCTAACACTAACCTCTTAATGCTGAACGTCTATGCTGCTTTTAGTTCCATGTTTATGTCTTGTGTATGACTCGGCCGTGGTTCGAACCTGCGACCTCCCGCATCCAAGGCGAACGCTCTAACAACTATACCCCTGGAGCGGTCGATCCGAAAGGCAGTAATCGACATACATTCAAGGTATGATCCCTAGGATCGATCTTGAAGTTGTCATTGCAACATGTCGGAGAGTGTATTGGGCTTATTCTACATCCTCGAGGTAGGAGGTAGTTTACATTGGTCTGTATCTATAAATCCATATTCCATTATGTGCTAATATATACAATATCAAAGTCATAGTTTTTGTAAACTATTCCAGAATTATTGTTCCCTTGATATGTTTCACTGGTAATGGCATGATTGCATAAGTCTGTGGGAACATCAGTCTGAGCAAGTGATTTAACGATGTCTTTTACTTTGACAATAAACAAAATTTGTTCAAACACATTGCTAAATGTTGAAAAATGTCCCTAAAACTCACTCTCTTAATAGTTTTAACAAATTAATCAGAAAATGCTCAATTGTCTTCTACATACCTGTATGCGTTGGAATCGACGAGTAAAAAGAAAGCTCGTTCCAAATTGTCGATTTTTTCAGATCTTCTCCTTTAAATGAGGCAGGTCAATTGGATTGATTTGCTTCGGATGGTCTCTTTTGAATTGTGTAGAAAAACCTGAAGGTTATGGATAATATTGCCTACATCACATGGTGGCAATTAATCACGTGGTAATCAATATGTGCGTCGTATATTCTGTCACGTGAAGTATTTACATTGTTCATTGTTTGAACATATTTTTCCTTTTACTCTAGGTATAAAGAAAATCTGCTCGTAACTACTATATAAGTGTTTTAAATAAACATTACATTAAATAACTAAAACTTAATGAGAAAATATTTAATTATGTTCACCATACCACTGTGCGTAGGAGTCATCGGGTAAAAAGAAAACCTCGTTCCCAATTGTTGTTTTATTTCCTGTATTTTCCCTATTAAATTTTCCATATTTAAAAGACAATAATTTAATCAAACAGATAAACAAAATGCAATCGTACATGACATATTAATGATTCATCTTCTCTTAGAAACATAATTACAAAATTAAGCGAAATTCAATTAGCTGTTCTGTTAAAGTAATTGAACAAATTTCATCATATCATTGAGTGACTGATCGAACTCAGATTACCTACATGACAGTATCACCGTATCACCTGGTGCTTTCTGCCCGGAATCAATGCTGGCGATAGATCTCTCTCTCTCTCTCTCTCTCTCTCTCTCTCTCTCTCTCTCTCTCTCTCTCTCTCTCTCTCTCTCTCTCTCTCTCTCTCTCTCTCTCTCTCAACACACAAAGAAACAATTTTAAATCTACTGAGCTTTTTTGTTAAACAATGTAATATAGATATAAGCTTCAGTTAATAATTAAAGGCATAGATACAGTAATGAAGTACGAATATGTATGATATATAAGTCAATTTTAAATAAGTAGCAAGAATGAGAAAGTGAAATTTAAACACAAGTATTGCTAGGTTTCAACAGGCTGAGATAAAATTGAAACATCATTGAAAAGAAGCAAAATACAGTAAATAGATAACATAAATTGTACAAAGAACACAACAAACCGAAACTATCCTTCAATAAAAAAGCTGTTGCTAACATTATTTACACAAATACACTCATAACGTTTTTAGTAAATTTCAATAAATTCATACATTTCCATCGATTCCCATCAGAAGCGTTGTTCCCGAAGCTTCTTCAGTGTGGTCTAACATCAAAATACCAGTCTGGAACATCGCTATATCCAGGAAAATGACACATAAAGAATTCGCTTTTTCATATACAGCGTTTCAACATTGATAGTAGACACTATAGAACAAATATCCTTTGCATTAATCGGTCCTTGCAAATCGCTACAGTCAACAACATTTGGTAGTGTTGCATACATGGGATGCACAGACGCACGCGCAAAACACCCTTATAGAGGAGACCTGGACTGGACACGTTTGTTGCAAAAAAGAAAAAGTAAAATAGAAAGACATAATCTCAAAATCATTCACGAATCATCTAACCTCGTACCTTGATGAAGCAAAACTAGCATTAAACCGCATTACTCATTCTTTATATTTTGAGCTGAAGTCCATACAGCAATGGTTGCCAAAGTGGGTGGTACCCTTGGGGACAATAGGATTACTGAGGGTGGTGATGGTGGCACAAATGATGAATAATGCTTTTTACTGCGTAAGTAGATGCGCTCTGATGATAACCAAGGTGGCCCGAAAAGTTTGTGACCCAATGCCATAGTGTCCAATATATTTGCGGGAGACTCCATAAAATTCATTTCTGACTCAAGAAGGATGTCCATGGCACGAATAAGATCAATCAAGCTAATTATTGTTAGTTTCCTTTCAGAGCATGCGTTTTGCATTAAAAGGGTTGCTTTCAACGTTTATCTCGCTTCCCAGCTGTACTATTACTTTTGAATGCATAAGATTTTTAAAAATAAAAATTAATCATTGCAATTGAATTTAAGTGTGAGTGTGTGTCTGTCTGTGTGTGTATGTGTGTGTCCAAAGGGATTGATAGGTGAGAGGCAATAAATAGAGCGAGTGGGAACTTGCAAGGTCTGAATGAGGCGTTTTAGAAATTTAGTAAATCATGGTATTACCGTTGTCATATCCTTGTATTGGATGAAAATCAATACATTAATATATCTAAATCGATATAAGCAAGTACACCTTGCATTCAATCCTAATGTCGAAAACTGTGTATAGATGATTCTGTGTACACCTTAAATCCAGTTTTAATGTCACAAACTGTGTATAGATGATTCTGTGTACACCTTAAATCCAGTTTTAATGTCACAAACTGTGTATAGATGATTATGTGTACACCTTAAATCCAGTTTTAATGTAAAAAAACTGTGTAATAGAAGAATATGTGTGAGCATGTACACCTTAAATCCATTTTTAATGTCACAAATTGTGTAATATATTCGTGCTAATCTGTATGGGAATTAAGTTTATTTATTATACCCTTTGTCTGATACTAAATTTGACACTCTGATACACTCAGAGTCGGTGGAAATAGCTCAGTAAGCCCGCGTTTAAACATTAGTTTAAACGAGACGTTAAAGCAATAGATACATCTGCACATCCATGCCGATGGCATACCTTCCGCCTTCCACCAATTTCTGATTGCCTATGGCATATAATTTCGTCAAGATACCTTTCGTCCTCTATCCTATCTACTCACTCAGCCACCTACCAACACAACCATCCATCTACTTATGTACCTAATAAACTACCTAATTATATATCTACCTACCAATTTATTTATATATCAAAATAAAGATAGAAAATGAAAGAACAGGCAATAACTGATAAACATTTTGAGTAGTGGATGGGAAACAACTTGAATTGTGATATTGTAATAGCTCTTAAAAATAAACTTTACTTAAAAACAAATTTAAAACTTTCTCCAAACTGTTTTGTGAAGAATACATACTTAAAATTTTATCGAAATCTGTCATTTATGTACATATTATGCAATAAAATATTTTTTAACTCTATATCTAAAGATACATTTCTACATAAATAAATCAAACAGAATAAGTAAAGAGATGTAATGGAGATTACTTAATTAAACAATCCTATTAAACATAGGAACATGTGCTGCAAAAGTATAGAAAAGAACCGATGTAAGGTGCATTAAGCAATATATGGCAACATCTGCAAAGATAATGGTCCCATGTGCAAAACATATATCATTACACTTTTAATTCATATATACTCATACGTTAAAAGATATATGGTTAGTCTACCTGGACCTGAAAGGGAATTTAAGTAGCAATAGCTATTCTGCAATCACCCATTTTCGAATGTAAGACTCTACACACTTCTGCAATCACCCATTTTCGAATGTAAGACTCTACACACTTCTGCAATCACCCATTTCCGAATGTAAGACTCTACACACTTCTGCAATCACCCATTTTCGAATGTAAGACTCTACACACTTCTGCAATCACCCATTTCCGAATGTAAGACTCTACACACTTCTGCAATCACCCATTTCCGAATGTAAGACTCTACACACTTCTGCAATCACCCATTTTCGAATGTAAGACTACACACTTCTGCAATCACCCATTTTCGAATGTCAGACTCTACACATGGACTTCAAATAGTGTATGCATCAGCATAGTCGTCATACTTGCTACAGATGTGGAATGAAAAACACCACAAATTTAAGAATATCAAACCCAGTATTGGAGAGTGGCATTCTACGTGTAGAGTAAATCTAAAGGATGGTGTGGTATATGCATACATGATTCATGGATACCGCTTGAAGGGTCAACGTCAGTTGGAGCGTGTACTCGCGTATCAGCGCACACTGGCTGTGCGCATAATCTTGTCGAGTATGTTGATTTGCACCCTGTGAGACAGAAGTATTCTACGTGAATTACTGCTTTATGAAACGTTACGAAGATCTACCGCACTAGAAAATCCATGATTTTCCATGAGAATGTTAATTATGTAGCAAATCATAATTTTGTTTGAAGAAATTTTATCTGTTACACACACGCGCACACACACTCATCTGTTACACACACACACATACGAACGCAAGCATCCCACATACACATTAAAACACATTAAAATAACATTGCCATTAAGGTTTTAAAGATAAAGAAGTTTGATGCATTAGTATAAAAATGTGATTCGCATATAATGCATTATTACGCATATATTGTATCAAAGGAAAACGATCATTCTAGCTCAGAGACCCTAAATCCCTTTCAACAAGCTCAAGTCGACTACATCATCAACACCCCATGATCACTATCTTATTGATGACAAAAACATGTGATAAATCATCATCAACATCATCACCTTTTTTGAGAACTATCGCCTATGGCAAAATATTTGAGGACCGAACATGTCTGGACGGATTTTAGGATCTCAGATCCTTAATCCTCACTGTCCCTTAGTAATATAGACCATGCGATGGCTAATAATATTACAGCTATTTTCACGTTCTAGGGTAGACCATGCGATGGCTAATAATATTACAGCTATTTTCACGTTCTAGGGTAGACCATGCGATGGTTAATAATATTACAGCTATTTTCCCTCACTAATATAGAACATGCGATGGCTAATAATATTACAGCTATTTTCCCTTACTCATATAGACCATGTGATGGATAATAATATTACAGCTATTTTCACGTTCTAGGGTAGACCATGCGATGGCTAATAATATTACAGCTATTTTCACGTTCTAGGGTAGACCATGCGATGGTTAATAATATTACAGCTATTTTCCCTCACTAATATAGAACATGCGATGGCTAATAATATTACAGCTATTTTCCCTTACTCATATAGACCATGTGATGGATAATAATATTACAGCTATTTTCCCTTACTAATATAGACCATGCGATGGCTAATAATATTACAGCTATTTTCCCTTACTAATATAGACCATGCGATGGATAATAATATTACAGCTATTTTCCCTTACTAATATAGACCATGCGATGGATAATAATATTACAGCTATTTTCCCTTAGTAATATAGACCATGCGATGGCTAATAATATTACAGCTATTTTCACGTTCTAGGGTAGACCATGCGATGGCTAATAATATTACAGCTATTTTCACGTTCTAGGGCTTGTGTTATCGATTTAGATTAATGGGAAAAACTCAAAGATCTGGTTTTGTAAAAGGCACTGCTATTGTTATTTCATTTGTTAGATTATTTTAAAGTTCACGCAAACTTTTATACCATATCATCACCATACTTTTTCTGATAATTATTTTCATACATGCTAACTCTCATTGGTAGAATATCTTTTAACATACTGTCAATAATACGGAACTCACGTATCAAATAATTCATGTCATGTTTTATACCTCGCAGAAGAGATTGTATCTGATCAAGTAATTTTTAAGAAGTGATGATTGCTGTTTTATATGCATTTTTTTATCTCAAGTCGAGGTTCAATTTTATAAAAAAAGCTGTCGTAAGATAAACACCAGATTTTATCAACAACAACAGATTTAATGATGTTTTGCTTGAGATTATACCAGAGCTAGTCATTATCAAAGATAAATATGATATTACTCGAAGCATTTTGCTATAGTATTTGAAACATTTTTTCATGCACCAATATTGTCAATAAGTGCATCAACATCCTGTTTTGGAATTTGATCTGAAATATAATTGAAATCGACGATCTTTCTTTTTCATTATGAAATATTTGTTTATAATTTTATTTGCACGATAAACAATGTTATAGTACCAACAATTAAGTCAAAAATAATCACGAAACTTATTAATGTTAGGATCAGTTATAAAATTCCTATACTTTCATAACCATTTGAGGAAGTATCCTCATATAGTTTATCTGTCAATATATCTTTTGTCTTTAACCATCTCTAAGACTCATAGGTGTCTCCTACTTCACGCTCATACAAATATGTGCACATGCAAATCACAAGTTTATTAGCATTACATTTCGGCGTCTGTCTCTTTCGATTTCAAGACGACCGATAACATTAATATTTCGTATGGTTGCGTATTTCCTCAACTTCCGTGTAATTATTTCGTGATGACAATTGTCTAGGAGTAATGGAAATGGAATGTCGTCTGCTTCATTTATGTCATAATAAGAATCAAATTTTTATTCCAACCTCTTTAAAAAACCGTTCTCGCTTAGAATCATTAAAATTATCAATTTCCTTGCTAAAATTTTTGATTATCTGTAGAGATTTGTTAACAATAATCGGATCAAATTAAGTCTTTTTACGTACAGTTGGTAAAATTGTATCTGAGTATATTTTAATAATTCAATCCGTATCCACTGTCATACTAGAGATTTTAACCAGAGTTTCCTTGTTACGGCAGTACATACCGAGATGTTTAAAAATTCTCGTTTTGAAAAACTATCTTATAACTTTTTGTTTCTAGACAAGAAGACTGTGATTGTCGTTTATTCGTTTTTCTTCCTAAGGTCTTCCACCATAAGCTTTTGCTTGCGTTAGACCTGATGGTATTGACGTATCAGTATTTTCCTTGTTGAGATCAAACAATATTTCTTTTAGCAAGATTTCAATTTATTTTCGCTCAAGACAATCATCAGGAAGACAATATTTGTTTTTAATATCAGTGTTCTGTTCTATTGTTTTTATTAATTGTGGTCCTCGCATATGCATAACACGAACAAAATTAATTTTGGTTTCTGATAATTTGCTTGTTGGGTCGTTTATCAAATTAATTTTTAGTCTTGTCATACTGCTGATTTTATTCATCGATTCTCCTTTAACGCTAATGTCTGATAAAATGAAGGGCCGGGTTTTAACATTTTATTATAAAACTCTCTCGCAACAATTACAGTTGGTGGTCCTGACATTTGTTCTACAATATTATATTAAAGTTAATCATTGAGTGTGTATATATGAAATGATGTTAAATGGATCATTAGCCTCGAGAATATAAATTCGAAAATTCAAGTACTTGCCTTTCGGTATTTTCAATTGGAATTGTAAAGTATTTTGTTGTTGTGATATACATATCTGTTGTAAAATATAATACTACCCTGGATCGTTCCAATACCTAATCATAAATTCGCCCAACACTAGAGTTTAATCGGACTTGCAAATAAAATTGTCAAATAGGTTCTGCAACAAGACATTTGATTTTGATCCAAAAATCTGTTTTCTGCGTTAGAGGTCCATATCTTGCCTATCAGAGAGAGAGAGAGAGAGAGAGAGAGAGAGAGAGAGAGAGAGAGAGAGAGAGAGAGAGAGAGAGAGAGAGAGAGAGAGAGAGAGAGAGAGAGAGAGAGAGAGAGAGTAATAATGATAATTTTCAGGATAGTTTGATGATGCACTTACGTCAAACCCAGCTCGGTCATCCGTTGCTTTATAGGGTGTTGGAATAAACCCAACATTATTTTTGGTTCTTTTTACACAACCACTAGATGTACCATCAACGTACGCCTTATTTACAGATCATTAGGGTTAACTGGAAAATATGCCGTAGTTATTTTGTTAGTTCTCATATTTATGTTTCCCGATAGAGGACCACCAGATCATTTAAAATACGGGGCGAGTTCTTCTTTCAATTGAGTGTAACTAATAGGATCTGTATCATCTGATGGTGCCGAGTTTATTGGTAATCCAGTCATTTTTGAATTGTTTCTCATTACAAGGGTACATGACATCGTGTCATCAGATTTATTAATCTTGTTATCATCCACGTACATCAACTGTAACTAACTAACTAACAGCTTTGTGTACCATGAACGTTTACTGGTGGATATACACTCTCAAGCCCAATGATTCTTATATTGGACATTTTAATGTCATCTGTAACCGTTCTACCAGTTAAGTCAAGTTTGTTTTCGTCTACATACGTCAACTGCAAATAACTAACTGTTTGGGTTTGATTTAAATTCTTTAATTTTATTTTAAGGACACTCCCAGATTAACTAATGTATAAATGAGTTTCGATTATGTTTCTGAGAATGCATACAACATTTCGTATGTTTCCTTGATAAATCTGCATGATGCATTCGAGTGATACAGTGGTCTAAGCGTATAAAGTTGGTAGATTAAAGAAAAAGTATTCAACATGTATTGTAATTATTGGTCAGTAGAACAGAATAGCTCGCTTGTGTGTAATTGGACAAATTGGCTAGCAAAAGTTATCAATATGTATTGTATGTATTTTTCAATATAAAGGTTTTATAAGTTGTACCAGAATCAGTCTGTCGCTACCTCTTGCATCGCCAGAGCTTTCCTAAAAGATGTAGCCGTATCTACACCATTATGAAT
Source organism: Potamilus streckersoni (assembly GCA_016746295.1). Classification (NCBI taxonomy): domain Eukaryota; kingdom Metazoa; phylum Mollusca; class Bivalvia; order Unionida; family Unionidae; genus Potamilus; species Potamilus streckersoni. The sequence goes on from JAEAOA010000903.1 coordinate 871,988, forward strand.
GAAACCTTAGCTTTAAGAAAGACTGAATTCCGCTTTTCTCTCTCTATCTTTTCTTCTGGCCACGGAACCGAACATTGCTAAAACTTTACGAAACATCATTTACATAATAGTATGATGTAACTAACAGAAGCGTAACCGAAGTGGCTACGTGGTTTCTATGAAGGACATGCGACTGAAAGGACGCGGATTAGCATCGGATCAGTTTCTATATATTAATATATTACGATTCTTGTAACATCATGTATTGTCATAGTTATATACGTTTGCTGGCTTAAAGATGCTATATTATCTGCTTAAAATATGAAATCAGATGCTTTATTCCAGATATGGTGATTTAGAAAACACTGATATATCAGAGAACGTATTTGATTTGAGTCCATGGTAAACACATAATTATGAATTCAATCAGGTTGCAATTATATGCCCAAGAAGGATGCAGGTATAATCTAAATTGCTTGATCAATAAAACAGGAAATACGGGTCGCTGGTAGGATGTGCAAGTGACTTTATTCCAAGAAGAAAAAAAATGCAATGTAGAGTATTCACTTTTCGCTATTTGGCAGTAAATATTTCTGCACATTAATTTTGATATGTAAACATTAAAAACCCTGTCCCCCGCCACCACATAAACACGAGTGTAGTAAGTGGACATATATTAGCTTTACGTTGAAGAAGACATTCATACCAGTTACTAAATTGTTCAACTCTGAAAACTGATACGTTTATAAGGTATTCTTGCAAACGGCATAGTATTTCAAAGAAATTAATCAGCGAGTTAAATAAAATAATGTTCTATATTTATGCAAATTATTGATATTATCGATATTCATTCTAGTTTGCAGTTAATCGCATTTACTGAGGCAATATGAGGGCGACAGCTGTTTTGTATAGATTATTCCGGTCTTTAGGCTTGTGCAGAAAATAACATGCGAGAATTTATAATTCATTAAAGAGTCAAATGCTTTTCCGCTGTTAAATAAGAGGGATCTCCCACTGGATGCAATACATATTGAAATCTTCAATCATTTTAGTGGATATTCACTTCAAAGACCTTGATTGAGAGTCTTTAGTGTTAGCTTGTACTTCAAAGCTTGTGTTGAATAAATGAAGATAAATTAATCTATCTCTTAAAAAGTTTTATATGTTCATCTTTTTCTGTGCACATCGTAAGTCTATAAAAAGCATTGACTGATCTTTTGTTGAACCGTTTAAAATTTGTCGCGGTTAAGAGCAAATATACAAAACCATACTGAGAAGTGTTTTCCAAAGTTGGCAGGCGTGGTATTATAATTAAACTTTAATGAGTCATTTCTATTTCATGTATATACAGTGTGTTGTGTATCAGCCATGGTTAATACCTCCAAGTAAATGTCATAGCATAGGGAAATTTCTGTGGAACTTCTAAGTTAATCTTAATAAAACTTTATCGAGTTACTTATCTTGACTAGACTTGACAGTGTCACATACCATGGCCATACCCCATTCTCCGCAGCACCTCAGTCAGCCTCGAGCTTGAGGTCACAGCTTGTGAATGTATCAATTAATTACTGCGTTTCTATTTTGAAAGGATGTAGATATTTTAAACTTGACCGTATTATATATATATATATATATATATATATATATATATATATATATATATATATATATATATATATATATATATATATATATATATATATATATATATATATATATATTGATAGTTTCTTGCATATTCAGTCATATCTCTGTCCTCAAGGTCAGGGTCATAGCAAGGGATAATGAAAATATTCGGTTTCCTGACCAGGCTGTCATTTTATACGTAATGCAGATAGTTTGATGAAACTTACCCAAGGTCCACGCCTTATTATACGATAATCAACTACCTTGCTCAAAGGTAAACGTCATCAGTGGGGTACAGTTCATGAGACGAGCAGGTATCATTTGCAGTTCTCTTTGCATCTTGTTTATGGAAGTAGGCCAATATTTTTTTTCTTTACTCAATAACTGTTAGTTATATCCGATTGTTGAAGATATAATTGTATATTGCATCAGTATTCCCCACTGAGGAACCGTTTTGCGTTTTAATGCAGATACATCTCTTAAGTCTTGTTGTTACATGATTGCCATAACATGTTCTAATGTTTTTCCTAGAGTTAGAACAGTAAAAGCGAAGGTTTCTTTAACGAAGCAAGACACAAAGAACATTTTGATTCATTATTTGCTGTAAAAGGGTATTATTAACAAAGTGTTTGGGTTTGATAAGGAAGTCTCCATCTGGAGCAGACAGGTAATTAAGGTAATTGCTGGTAATAATGCAAATACAAATGCAGAAAGATAAATGCAATTACAAAATGAAGAGATAAAAATGACAATAAAATTAAATTAAAATAATTAAAACTGTCAAACAGAGCACACCCTTCCCATTCACTCACAAGGTTAGATTTTGATGTTACCAAGCATATTAGGATTTTATCCTCATTTAAAGAAAATGAGGCTGATAAATATTCTCTCCGCTTGCAGCAAATTGCCGAAAATTCGAAATGGCCGTGAGAGCATTAGACTTTATTATTACGCAGTGATCTTATTGGCAAAGCTCGTGAAGCCTGCACTCCTCTTTCAATAGAATAATGTTAGTTAGGATGTGGAGAGGGATTTTATCTTGTAGGATTATGAGTTTTTACCTGGGGAGCATCGTCAATGGCTTACAGATTGTAAAAATGAAACTAGTCACACTCGTATTGAGTCTGCATGGGTTAACGAACACCAGTTTTTACGTATTGTACTGTAAATAAGGTTGACAACTATTACGATAACCTCCAAAAACAACTTGTATTGATTGAATAGTTCAAAAATTGCGTCCATAGTGACATCAAAAGTTACCTTGATGAAAAAGGTTGAAGTATTAGAGGATGCAGTTAGTAGAGCAGATAACTATTCCGTGACTCACAGTTACATTGGTCAATAATTCTTCCCCGCAACAGGGGAAACAACTTCAGTCGCATGCAAGATCTTCCAAGCCTCAAACTGGCACACCTTTTAGAAATGAAACTTCTGATGAGACTGATCGGAAATCTATATCCCATCCCACCTGCACTAATTTTAAGCAGAAAGAGCTAGTTATTTCTGATTGCCACAGGTTAAAATTAAGACAACGGACTAAAGACAGAACCGTTACAAAAGCTCGTGTGCAGAATGATTGATATTCTTCTCCACTGTGTTTATTTGTCATCAGTCGTAGTCTCAGAACACATGAAAATAGGAGAGGCAACATCTTTGACCATGTAGAATACAATATTTGAATCACAAAATACACAATATATTCCTGAAACCTAATTTCTTCTATAGGTTGCTGAATTTGTTTTAACGGTAATGACATCTATGAATAAATCAGAGGAAATATACGTCTGGACAAGTATTTGATATTTGCCTTTAACTCTGGGTTGGTTCTTGGAAATTCCTAAACATGTCGACACCTTCGACTGTTTTATAAAGGAGACTGACCTACATCCTGGCTGAATGATTGTCTTCGCTTTGTATATAATTTTAATCACTTGAAAATTAACCACTCTTGCCCTAATATCTGAAGCAGAATCAGCCTTATTTATAAGTGGATTTCAAAGTGGTTTGTTTCTTTACTTTTTATATGCGATGTATGGGCATATTAGTCCGACAAATCAGACCACGAGTATCGTCCATCAATATCAACACAGATTTGGCGGCCTGATTTATCGGACTAGTGGCAACATCTTCTCCCCCAGCTGTTAACGTATTACATAAATAAAATACTGTCATGGGCATATACCATTTGAACACTCAAATCCATGATTATTAGAGATCCGTGATCCATTAAATCAATCTACAGTAGCCATTTGCAGTGAGTGGTTGTTCGAGAAGTGACACATAAACTATAGGACGTTCACGCTAAAGCATAACAACATGGTCATAACACAAGGAATCCTACAAAACGCATAGTGGAGAGAATGTTGGCATACCTATATACTGCTTTCATGTAATGTGGCTGAAATTTCTTTGGATATCGTACTTTTGGAAATTTTTAATGATCTTAGGACACTGCTAACTAAAATGACTGCTCCCTTGTGCTCCAAAAATCAACCTGAAATGTCTAAAGTACACTATTATTGGCAGTTATTAAAATATGGAAAATGAATTTTGCCAAACTAGACAATACCAGCTTCTAAAAGTGCAATGAATGAATTACCAAGTATATAAAATGTAAAAAAAAGTTATCGACTCTATTTTTTACAATTTATCTCTGAAGTTCGAGAAGTGAAAATAAGCAAGTAGAGCTAGCACTTTTTTGAAAGGTGCACATCTGGAGTAAGACCAAGCTGTATACTCTCTAACCCATATTACACCCATCAATCATATATCAAAATAAAGGGAATTAAAGGTTCTTTGAACAATACCTAAGATACAAAGTCTCTTTTAAATAGCCAGTATAACTAGCGAAGAAACCCGGGGAAACTCTTTTTCTTTAAAATTCTAACCCTATGCTAAATATGAAACTGTAGAGCACGACCTAAGTAAACTCTGGTCATAATACAATCGATACTATCAAAGGTATCCGAATAAACGTACTGTGTTAAAAACAGCCTTGACCATCGGAATAAACACACTGCTATAAACTCTAGCTTGAACATCGCAACCATGTAAGGTCCTCAGCTATTGGTTGATTTACAACTGTTACGACCGTAGGGTATTAAACTATGTAACAAGAATAACCGAATACTATTAAATTTTGTATAATTGAAAGTTACAATTTATGTCACTAAAATGCAAAGTAAAAGACTAAAAAAGTAACTTACCTTATGGAAAAATAATTCCGAAAATCCTGAAAATCAATTCCAATAGTTTCCAGTAATCATAATAGGTTACAAAGTGTTTCGAATGATGTCCTGCTGTTTTAATGCATGAAAAGTGCATAAGAAATAACTGATCTAATCCAAACATGTATTTAAATGAATTTACGTAAATTCCAATATAGCTATTAATCCATATGACTTTGTATCACCTGACAGTAATTTCGAACAGCTATCATATGTCCAAATAGTCACTATAATTCCAGCGAATGATATATTAAAAAATGAACCAATCTTCTCAATAACTCTTACAAGACCGACATTATTATTAACCCAGTACGTTTATTCAGATGGGGGATGATGACGTCAGATGTCTTTGCACAAATGTTCATAATTCCACGTTTCCAAGATGGAGGATGATGACGCCAGATGAAGTCTTTAAACAAATATTCATAATTTCACGTTGAACCACATTTTGTACAGTACTGTTCCAATTTAGAATGAATTTCACTGAATGTTTTTATCCTAAACCATTTGTATAGTTCTCCAGGGAATAAATTATTATTCAAAGGTAGATGAACGCCTATAGATGTCAAGGCACATCTATAACAATGTAGTCTCTACCTTTATAGATATAATGAAGATTTAATTCTCTTTCCGGCACAAGGAAAATATACTATTTTTCTTCAAAGTATATTATAATACTCAGCCTAACCCAAGAAATATGATACCTTCTTCTGAAGGCATAATATACAATTGACTTCGACACAGCTGAGAGAGATATTATATGATACATAACAGCTAAGAGATATTCTATGACTGCCTGTTTCACGGTTACCTAAGACTATTTAAACTAATACTAAGACGTCATTTACACGATGAAGACGTCATTTACATGATGTTTTTCTGATCTATTGTACATCTCAACCATGAAACTTTAAAATGCAGACCATAATACATTAGCATGATGTTTTTCTGATCTATTGTACATCTCAACCATGGAACTTTAAAATGCAGACCATAATACATTAGCATGATGTTTTTCTGATCTATTGTACATCTCAACCATGGAACTTTAAAATGCAGACCATAATACATTAGCATGATGTTTTTCTGATCTTTTGTACATCTCAACCATGGAACTTTAAAGTGCAGACAATAATAGATTAGCATTAAAATGTAGTTAACTAGAATGACCCTCACAAAACGATCATTACGAAAATAATACACATAACATAAATGCACGTAAAACAATGCAGTTTTGTATATTATCTCTAACACAAAGTCTGTACAACGTTGCTGTAAGATTGCGATTTGGTAACGCGGTGAAATAACGTTCTGCACATGAGTTTTATTATTAATCCAAGGTGATCTCGAAATTATAACAAATTACATCTAGCATGTAAATGATCTATTGATCTATACCAGTTTGTACAACAAATAAAGCCATTTTAGAAAGATACTAATCACAGTTTGTGCAAAAAATATTTTTGAATTGCACGTAGGCTTGGATAAGGGCGTAGTACACGATATAAAACATACTTACGAAAAATCTTGGCCTCAGCTAATCATTTACTTCGTTTGTTTATCAAACCTGTTTAACCAAACAACTATTGCAAAAGCATAGAATCATTTACGTTCTAAATAAATAAAACTCTTACGAAAGCCAATAAACATATTTACGCTCTAAATAAACAAACTCTTACAAAAATATCAGTTACCGTGAACAATAATCATCATCATAATAAAACACAACCAGCTCACATGTTTTCGTAAAATTTGCTCATAGGAGCACTTCCGCTGTCTAATCATCAGATTCATAAAAGTGGTTTTTACACGCTTTCAAACACTTTAATTCCAGAGGTACGCTAGTTCTTGTAGGAAATCCTCAGTCACATTATGCTTAAAGTGACGTAATGGAATCTTGAAAAAACACAGGAACATTTGATGTTTAGTGTTATAAAATGAAGGATTAAAACGATCTCTTACACTCAAAAATAATAAAATAGTTAAAACTGAAACGCTATTAATAAGTGAAATATTAAAGAAATTCAGTGGCTTCTTACCAGGCCATCTTGAGTCGGCTGTCTCTATGTCTTAGGAAAGACGTACATCTATCATTTCCTCGGCATCATTTTCTTGATCACTAACGCTCAAAATTTTCTTTTTTTTACAAATATGAATGATATAGCCAATAATGTGTTAAAAATGCTATTACAAACTTCTTGAATTATGGTGTTCTTTTTAAACGGATCCACACCCATTTATGCATTATGATATTGAAGTGTTTGAAAACTTGCAAAAATTACGTACCACCAAAACTAAAGATTTGAAAACGAAAGTGCTCCATTAAGCATGATCTATCTTATGTATTGCAAAAACATGTTAATACTCTTTTCAAAACAAAGTGATTATATAGTTAGACTTTAACATACACGCATTACCGTTGAACAGGTTAGTGCAGGGATAATATACAAACTTGGATATTGGTGTTTGTGTTTTGTGCACGTATTATGCGAGAAGAATCTATTGGCTATTGGCTTCTATGGATACGTTAGATGAAGGGTTAGTTTTCTTTTTAAAATGTACGTATATTTTGTTTTACGCACTTCTTCACCTAAAGTAAAATTAACACAGTGTTTGATACTATAGTTTCCAGGTTGTTAAGAACGCTGTCATGTGCCTGGCTATGATTTCATCTGAAATTTAAACTGCCATGTTAATTTTTAAATTGTTTCACCGACAAACTATATTAATCATGCAAATTACAATTGTTCATCTGGTTTAAATCTTATCTGAAGCTATAAATTTTATTTAAGTTTCATATATACTCTAACGGCATGAAAATATTGTCCGTCTATTTTCGTCAATTCACATTACCTAGCGATGAAATAAAATACATTAAGATTTATATTTGTAACGTTAATATATTATCGCCATATCAATTTGATTAGTTTCCAGCAATCTAAGCATTATAAACAAATATTTTTTATATAAAAAATCATGAAATAAATACATTAATTGTTCTTTTCTTTAAAAACCGAAATGGATTTAAAAGTAAGTTAATATATGAATAAATACACAAATAAATTATAACTAAACAAAATTGAAGGATTTAATTTATTGCAATAGCGAAATTAGTGACTGAAGTCAAACATGAATTTGGATTCTCTGAAAATCGATGGGAAATTCTGGTAGGAGAGAGTACTAAGCTTGTCTTCCTTATTTAGAGCCCTGACTCATGTTTATTAAGTCTAGCCCAAATACAAATAACATAGACCCTGATATATGTGTTTAATACATCAGAGCGTAAGGGTATACGCTGTTAATTATATTGTTTATTTCTAATATAAGGCAGCATTATATATGGGACGACAATGAGCACATTCTAAAACAACTTGTTCAAGTGTAGTAGATTTCTTGTGGTTTATGTTTCGTTTCTACGGCAGAAAGCCATTAACTATTTTGTTTTACTCACTGCTTAACGACTATATTTACAAACTCATAAAACATACGTCTATAGCATTTAGGAGACTTTTCACTTATCTTTTTTTTGTTAATAATCCCGTCACAATTTTCGAAGCAGATATACGTAGTTGAAAAGAAGAAATGTAAATGTAAGCAATTAAGACCTAAAAAATTCATTATTGCTCTCTAAAAATGCAATTATTGATTTATATTCTTAAGTTTATGATGCATAGTTTCCAAACAGATTTATCATTGCTGTATAAATTTACATTTCTATATTTTATCGACAGCTTCTGTTTTCTTTGTAACACTCGTCTGGATCTGCCATTCAATCATACGATCCCTGAACCAGCTTATGATAAAACATTAATAATTCTTGACCTTTTGTTAATTAGTTATTTAGAGACTTTTAACACGGAAAAAAGAGCAAAAATCTTTATTCAGCTTAATAGAGACAGCATTTATTTTTATTCATTGTAGTTTGCCTAATATGTTATTAGTTTTTAATAACATATATTATTATATCATCTAATTATAATCGCTATGAGTTACCGCATGAATACATACATAATTTTAGTCAGTCATTATTTTATCATTAGAAACGTATTGAGTTAATACATTGATACATACAGAATCAGTGTAGGTCAATTTTTTATTCTTACAAGCATTTTGAATTACTAGATGAATACGTACAGAATCAGTGTCAGTCAATATTTTGTCACTATAATTGTTTTAGCTTATCACATAATAAAATCATACATCATCATTGTCCTTAACTCTAACACCATAAATCCGCCATAATACCACAGCATCATATGTTGCAGTTTTTTATTCAAAAAGCAATAAATCTTTTTTATTTGTAAATATTTTTTATCGGTATAGTTGTTGCTTTGAAGAATTGAACTAAGTAACAGATGTCTAACGTCATCATAGAAACGAACAACAATAAGATGATAGGTCTTACAAGACCAATAAGAACAACATACGTTCAATAAGCAGTATGCAAATTTTTAAAAAAATGGTTCTGTTAGCGACATATTAGTCAATAATCTAGCTGTTGGAATGCATTGGAATGACGCCATAAATGGCTGAAGGCAAATAATGATGTTTAGCTTTGGACCGCAAACAAGGCGAGTTTTTGTGAATATTACATCTGCAGTTCAATGATTATTTAGGTGATATTAAGAAGTATAGTAAACGAGTTACTGATACGAAAAATATTTTATGTAGAAAATGAATACAACACAAGAAAAAGATCACGTTGAGAAATATGATTGCACGGTCAAGCAAATCAGACGCAAAAAATTTCAAAACATAATTACAGGCTGCGAGAAAGAATTAACAGAAGAAAACGTTTACAGAGAAATCTCCTGGATTATGAAACAATATCACAAGAGATAAATTCGTCTGATAATGAAAACGATGAACCAGATTGTTCTGATAATGATGAAATTCCAGAGCCGAAACCTTAAACTGAAATAACACAGCCAGAGCAGAGGAAATTTCAGAATCCGTATAGTATCATAAGCTACAAAGACAATCACGAATACAAGACAAATGTTTTAGCAGCGGGTTTTGAACACGTTTGGCAATTAAGTTTAGATGAAAAATTATGACAAAATAACGGCTACATAATTGGCTAAAAATACAGATCACGAGAAAGAAAAGTGCCTCTCGTAACAAATATTTTAAACAAATCTTTAGAAAAATGCGAGAATGCAAACACCCTTGTTAAGCTTTATAACAACAAATTAGAAGTTGACTTGCTTCACAACTTGCATAAATGTAATTTGTGATTATTATAGTATCATTAACCATCATCACAAGCTCAAGCATGACGCCAATGAGCTTTATAGAGTTCACTATCTTATATTTATCATAAGGTAACAAACAATTGGATAAATTTACTTGGGCCGTACCGCAGATAACCAATTGAACTTCAGAGCCAAGACAGAATGGCCACCCGGTGGGACTCTGTTTCTGGTTTTCCCAGAAGCCTAACGTTCTATTACCATTGAGCTGTGTTGCCATCAGATTGCACCTCAGAATCCCAGTTAGAATCCAGCTCGAGTGGTCACTACAGCGACTTCAGGACACACGGGACTAATTATATGGAAAAAGGGGAACCAGCCTGGAAATGGGTGAACATAAAATAAAGTATATATAGTTTTTGCTGGCTAGGATTGGTTAATAATGTAAGTTCTTTGGGGGTAAAAAGAATCTATTAAGAGCTTATCCTAGATGTAACTGAAAAATACATTGTTTTATTGATGGAATTCAGTCCTTTAACAGTCTTGAGTTTGGAACAGTCCTTACTAAAATTAGCACCAGACTCTTTGGTGAGGAATTGAAAGCACATGTTTTAAACGCATTTAAGTCCAGATAATCTGCGGCTCATATCCTTTTCTCTACACAGAAGCTTACATCCAGGCTTCGTCTATGCTGATAAATATAGTTCTGATCATGAGCACTATTAAGTTATTTAATTTTTAATATCACGGTGCTTGCATAGGTTTAATAGGGTAACTGAATCAGGACAGTGAGTCCTTCAGGTCCTGTATATGAAGTGTCACGTTCGTGTGGCTTAAAATAAATGATCATAAAGAGAGGCAACTCATGTATACAGGCGAATGGAGAAGACTGGTTTTGTGTACTATTATTGTATGACATATCCTCTTCTATATTTTTTTGTGTGTAAATAAGAATATATGCTGTTCTCGCCTAATTACAAGCGTGCGTGTTATTACTCGAATTTATATTAGGAAAGTGTAACATTGGTTATTCTGTAGTTTTGTACGCATTTTAATTATGTTTCTTCTCCAGTATAAATTAGTAGTAATATACTACTGGCACAAACATTGTCGTCGTCGCCGTTAACACCACTAACGGGGTACGGGTGGCCAAGTAGTCTAGCTCGCTCGCCTTTACAGATCACGGACACCTGTCTTTGTCCGCGTGAGTTCGAATCTCTTGCTCGACCAGTGCAAGTATGTGAGAAGGCTTGTCTTCCTCCACAAAATATACGGGCAGCCTTGTACACTCTAAATCCAAAACAATAAAAACATCAAGACCAAGGCAATAATCATAATAACTTAAAAGGAGCATAATAATGCATTATCTACATGTTAATCAAACAGATGATAATGTATTAAATATGGTCGTGGGTATTTCTTCATCGTTAGTTTTTGCGAATATTTCTACAAATCCAATGCATAGTCGTTTTATTTAATGTATCAGTACATGATATTTTAATATATCAGCCGATAGCATTATTTTAAAACTATAACCACAGAATTTCTAGACCTAAAGGATAGGCCTACAATTCTTCGGAACAAATACATTACCTTTCCCACAAATATGAAACATAACATTGAAGCATAACATACCTACATTTTTAAAACAGGACCATATATTAGATTAAATTCGATTTTGCAATAAAGGAGAATTAATTTTAGATATTTCACAAGATATTTAGTTTGTACACACTTACGTATGCCGGAATTTATCTATACAAAGTATTCATACGCAGAAATAAAATTGTGTTTCAATCTTTCTATCTCTTATTGAATATCAACTTTCTTCCTTTCTCTGTCCCCTGTTGAAGTCTTTGTCTTATTACGAAAATGAGCTACATTTGCAGACTCAAACTGCATATTGGAACGTGAAACTGAAATCCTGTAGAGAAGAAAACGCTGACTCAGACTATACGCTGATGATGGCAAAACTGATAACCAGAATTAGAAGCATAAAGACTGACCAGGAAGAAGCACTCACGATACGACACATCCAGGTACACAATTATCTAGAAACAACATGAGTTCGCCATTTCCCTCCCAAATGAGATTGCAGACTTCATAGAAAAGAAGTAGGAACGAGTCAGAAGTACATTCGCGTTTAACATGTAAAAAGTTACCCATCATCGAAAAATGGATCTGGAAGCTGGCTGGCAAATTTTAGACAAGAAGTCAAGCAGGCGAGTTCTACAGACAAAGATTAGAGCACAAAAAATAGCGTATTCAGAAGAAATAGAAAGCAAATAATAAGATAGTCATGACAAGTGCTAGGTAAGATAATAGGGAACATGCAACAGATGTACAGCAAGCTGTGAAAATAAATGACATGTGGACTCTCTACAAAATCACACAACAGCTGTCAGGGAAAAACCCACATGTACGCACGAGGAAAGTATGGGAATAATCAGAGCAAACCGGCAGAACAGTTTGAAAGGTGACCTGATCATGCCGGCATCTTGGTCTTATAGAACGTCCACCTATCACAGAAGAGGGAGAGGATCTAGACATTAATAAGACATTACACAGGAAATTAAAATAATCAACAGCAGTAACGTCCTGACAAAATTCCTCCAGAAACCTTACGAATAGTTGTCACATTTAGAGCGGCACCTTGCTTGTTCTATCCAAAAAGGAGACTTCAGCAACTGCCAAAAACCGGATGTGTATTCGAATCCGATCTCTACCGAGCAAGATTTTCACAAGGCTGATTCTATAAATCTGTCGATAAGACTAAAATGAACACGAATAAAAAAAAACAAGTTACACCTATTGTTGTAGAGGACAAGCCAATGAAGATGAAGATAACTTGACAGCATTGTGAACAAATTAGGAGAAAGAGATGAAGATGTCAGTACCAGGATTGCTAAGGGATGTCATGCTTTTAATACTATCAGAACAGTCTGAAGGAATGAGGGCATTGACCTGAAAGCAGAACTTTGACACTTGAGGTCAAACGTCAAATCAGTGCTTCTTTTTGCGCAGAAACCATGAGAAACACATAGAACTTAGAACATAAGTTGCGGGCCTTCGTTAAATGCCTGTTTCCGACAGATTATGCATATCAGCTGACCAGGACGGGCTGAGAAAATAACAGAAACCCAAACCGTATACCATTATAGAAGACAAATGAAGATGGGTTTTGACATACCATAAGGAGAGATAGCTCAAGATCGCTCGCCATACCCTTGATTGGAACCCTAGAGTCAAGCACAAAATGAAGACCAGCCATCACTTGGCACCAAGCTTAAAACCATCCGCAACATCCACAAGTCCTGGAGGGAGGCAAGCCTATGATTGTGGCAAATCGAGTGCTGCTATGAATAGAGGAAACCAAGAAGTGCACCAGTGCAAAATACAAAACATTGTTTTAGATATGATGTAATGTATAAAACGGACAAAACTATTTAATTATTGTAATTTACTAAATGATCCTTACAACATACAATCATCAAAATTAACACACATAATATTGATATACATACCACATGTATCCAGAATTGTAAGATGGGTGGTAATTTTATACTATTGAATGCGATAGTTGTATTTATTTATATATTAATTTTCAGCGTCTATTCAAATTTCATTGTCAAAGTCATTGTTACTGAAGAATATATTTGCGGTTCTTTCGAAATAATAAATTAGTTTTGCAAGCAGATAGATTTCATAATAGAAATGGATACAAAATCATTATTATGGTTAATTGAATTGATTGCCTACAAATCCTAGGTCTATAAGTTACGATGACATTTACATATTTTCGTCCTCATCGATATATATATATATATATATATATATATATATATATATATATATATGAGATGTTTTCTTTAAAAGAATAAGATCAAATAACTTTTGAGATTTTACTTACAAAATATAGATAGGAATTCCATGAATACATTTTCTTATTTGTATTTTGATAAATCATTTGTTCCGATTTGTTGAGGGTGAGGTGAGGTTTTTTTATTATATATTAATACATCTGCATCTGCATGCGAAAGCAATTCAAGACTTTGCAAGAGCGCATTAATTGTTCTATAGTGCAAATATTACATGCATAAAACATTGATTAGCTATCAATTTATTTGAACAAGGGTGAAGTTTAGTTGCGTTTTTTTTTATCTGAACACGTACTATGGACCACAATGCAAATCGAAATGAAGATAAGCAACACATTTGATCGATTTAAATTGTCGTGTTTGCGGCATTTGATATAAGATAATTACGTGAGTCTTTCACAAATCTTTCATGCACTTCCTGGATACAAATGAATTCATTTTTCGATTAGTTCTATTCATCACGTGACCGAAACGTTTTCGCTGAATGTAGCTGAATATATATGGATTGAAACGAGGCTACGATATCACAGTTGTCAAAACATCTAACTCGAAATATAATATTAAGGTTAAATATTCACACTTGTCTTCATGGTGAGGCTTTCTTCTTGTTTCCTTTTGGAAAGTTACATAGCTCTGCGACGTGGTAAAGCCAAAAAAGTGTTATGCGTGATTATTAATCGTAACCAATTTTATGTTGCGAACATGTATAGGCAGTAAACTAAATAAAACCATCAACATGACATTTTGTAATAAATACTGTATGGAGCATTATGCCAACAGTCCGGTATTTGGTTACAATACTGCTTGAGAATTGCATTTCGGTTAGTAAAACCGTTTAATTAATTGGACATGGTTGAAATACTTAGATTAGTAAAACCGTTTAATTAATTGGACATGGTTGAAATACTTAGATTAGTAAAACCGTTTAATAAATTGGACATGATTGAAATACTTAGATTACTAAAACTGTTTAATTAATTGGATCTGGTTGAAATACTTAGATTAGTAAAACTGTTTAATTAATTGGACATGGATGAAATACTTAGATTACTAAAACTGTTTTATTAATTGGATCTGGTTGAAATACTTAGATTAGTAAAATTGTTTAATTAATTGGACATGGATGAAATACTTAGATTAGTAAAACCGTTTAATAAATTGGACATGATTGAAATACTTAGATTACTAAAACTGTTTTATTAATTGGATCTGGTTGAAATACTTAGATTAGTAAAATTGTTTAATTAATTGGACATGGATGAAATACTTAGATTAGTAAACACCGTTTAATTAATTGGACATGGTTGAAATAATTAGATTAGTAAAACAGTTTAATAAATAGAACATGGTTGAAATCTGCTAGTAGTTATATGGAAATTGATTCAAAGGAAAAACTATTTTAGTAACAGTATCCATGACATTGAAATTTAAATAGATGTTGAAAAAAAAAAAATTAAAAAAAAAAAATAATTATTGATCCTTAAGTCATGCTTGGTAGTACATAGTTCTAGATAAATGGTACCGGATTCATTGAATCTTCCACAAAATTCCCTGCGTATATGAACACAAGGCACGTTCCAGATAAAGTTTGCTTGGTAGATTGTGTCTATTCGATATCTAAAAAGGCTAGGTTTGTATATATAATTCGTAATCTACGGAGGTTCGAGCCCTTTCAGCGAGTAAATGACACCCATCATCGCCAATCCTGCACACACCAGTCCATATTTCGTCACGACGTAGCACACGTCACCAAAACCTGATGGAAAGGAGTCGGTGTTATTTGCACTCGAGTGTAGCAAACACACTCTCGTGGCGATCTAGTAATTAGTGATTAACAAATATTGTGCTAAAGGACATTTTTTTTTAAGTTTTTGTTTTCCACTACCATACACCAAACTTCTGCTTTTGAATAACTTTTGTATAGTTTGATATTCTCTTCTGAATAAAGGACGTATAAATAAATGTTCGATTTCAACTCCGAAAATAACCAGGTATGCCTCACACCTTAATGATATTTACTTGCTTTTTAGGATATGATATCGCCTATTCGTTAAAACCTGTACAAATATGCCTTTAACAATATTTTTTGCAGCTGTTAAGCTACCGTCGACTTAAGGGTTCCTTTGGCAATATGTACATAGAGGTTCCGTATGTATGTATGTATGAATGTATGTATGTATGTATGTATGTATGTATGTATGTATGTATGTATGTATGTATGTATGTATGTATGTATGTATGTATGTATGTATGTATGTATGTATGTATGTATGTATGTATGTATGTATTTTGCTTGGTAGATTGTGTCTATTCGATGTCTAAAAAGGCTAGGTTTGTATGTATAATTCGTAATCTACGGAGGTTCGAGCCCTTTCAGCGAGTAAACGACATCCATCATCGCCAATCCTGCACACACCAGTCCATATTTCGTCACGACGTAGCACACGTCACCAAAACCTGATGGAAAGGAGTCGGTGTTATATGCACTCGAGTGTAGCAAACACACTCTCGTGGCGACCTAGTAATTAGTTATTAACAAATATTGTGCTAAATGACATTTTTTAAAAAGATTTTGTTTGTATTTATGTTATACGTTGCTTTATGCATTAGTACGCTGATAAAAGATTTTATTTATTACAATAGTTCTTATATTTTTAAAACCTCATTTGTTTATTGAACAAAATTGAATGAATATCATGCAAATGAGTGTTATGGCTGAAATAAAACTGTACAATTTACGAAATTTATTTGGATATAAGTTTCATTATTATGTTTTGTTAGAAAACTCTTCATTTTGCTTGCACTCTTTGTGTGGTTTTCATTTCAGTCACTGCTTTGTGTTATTTTATGCGTCTTCACACTTAATATATTCAATTTATGTTGGGTCATTTCAAGACACAAAACGTTATTCTTATTTCGTAGACAGTCGAAGTTAAAATATGTAAACATATCTGTGAAAAGCATTTTAACTGAACATCTATCTGAGTTGTTGAACTTTGATTTTAGTTTCTTTTAACAGAAGCATAATTTTTCTTATTTACACACACCTTGAACTAGGTTTCCTCAAAACAGGGTACATACAATTGTACTACGCATACAATAAACGTAATACAAAATTTCAACATAAAAGTCAATCTGGTATGTTAATATGTAAAATATGTAAGGCAATTATGTACATGACATGAGCTTACTGCAATATTTTGTACTTTTTGTAGTTGTTTACAATCAAAATATATATTTATGGAATGTTTACGATTTAACTGTACAATTCCAAATACTCTGTGAGCGTATACAAAAAGTGAAAAATACAGTTAGCTTTTAAAATTGACTATAAATTGATTACAGAAGACATATATAGACAAATCATTGTAAGACCGACCAGGCATTTTTACATCCCGTTGTAATGGAGAAAATAAAAATTCAAAATAGTAAGTTTTTGAAATCGACCAATAAAGTTATTGCAAAAGATATAGATATATCCAAGGCATGAAAGAACCGACCTTCCACTCCAAGATTTTAAGATAAAGATCTGTCCATTTTGATGGTAAATATCGTATTTCACGTTTCATAGATTTTATAAGGATCTGTGTGTGAGTGTGTGTGTGTGTGTGTGTGTGTGTGTGTGTGTGAGAGAGAGAGAGAGAGAGAGATTAGATGAGGGGGAGATGTTTGCAAACCACTTACGTCTCATATAATTCTTTTACAGCTTAATACTTGCCTTTTTCGGGACATTCTGTTTCCTACAGTTTAAAATTTATTACTCAGCGCTTTTCATCCATATTGACTTGTGTTATAGAAGTAATGTTGTTTACATATAAAGATCTGGCCCAATATTCTTCTACGGCACAAAAGGTTGAGTGATTATGGCGCCCCCGCCGCTTGATTTTTGAAGCATTTTTCAAGATTTTATGGTAAACTGGGTGAGGAACAAATAGTGTGAGACAGATTAGGCTACGTCATACTTCAATATAGTTAGGATCCCTGTCGTCTTCCTAAATGTTTTCAACTCTCCAAGACAGATTATTAAAGGCACTGCAAACGTGATATAAAGATTTACTGCTAATTTGAAATATAAGATTGAAAATATTTCATATTAAACAAATGTTCACAATACTCCAGGCCGTATAAATTAGAAAAATAGAAAAGAGCTTACACATTCTGAGAAATAAACTAGTCGTCTGCATGTTATCGTTTGCAGGATGGGTTTTTAAGATACAAAGGGAGGAAGATATCGAAAAGTTTAGTTGTTGGTAAGTTTAGTTGTTAAGCATTTTTGCACTTGCTGATTTCAGAGGGAGGAAGGAAGGGTAGCACTTTCAACATGTCCCGAATGCCCTCCTCCACACTGATTGTTGAGCTGTAGCCAAGCTTCCTGATTTTCTCGTAAGACACTTCATAGTCTCGTTTATCTTTGTCCTCGCCTGAGCCAGATTCCGTAATGAAGCATCCTTTTACATTAGCCTGAATGGTCTTGGCAACCTGAGATTTCGTCATATTCATCTTCTCATCGCCCACGTTGTATGCTTGGCCCTTCATAACATCTGAGTTCTGAATCGCAAACAAGAATGCACGTGCGGCATCCTTCACGTGCAAGAAAGTGCGACGGAAGTTTCCTTCATACAGATCGAACTCTTTGAGCGTCAGAGCTTTGTATGTAAGATCGTTAATCAGAAGGTCTAAGCGCAAACGGGCTGACAGTCCAAACACTGTGGCCAAACGAAGTGCAATGCCTCCAACTTCAAGGACTAATTTCTCGCTCTCGGCTTTGCTAGTTCCATACAAGGTCAGTGGGCTGATGGTTGTTTCCTCCGTGCAGATGCCATCTACAGCCCCGTAGCAGGAGCCCGTGCTGGCATAAACCAGAATCTGATCGGGACGCTTCAATTCGGTAACGTTGCGCGTGCCATTAATGTTTGTTTCAATTGCAAGCTGTGGGTCTTTATCACACGCTGGGTAACCTACGATGGCGGCCAAATGAATGACGGCATCTTTATCACTCATGACCTCTGCAAGATGAGATTTATCCCTAATGTCCCCACGAATCACGTGCAGATTTGGTTTATCGGCAAAGTGGATAATGGACTCCACTCCCCAGAAGAAGATATCGTAGATTGTGACGTCATATCCTTCATTCAACAACAAAGGGGCCAATGTGGACCCCAAATAACCTGCTCCTCCGGTCACCAGGACCTTCTTAGTGGTTCTTGTTCCCTCAGCACCTTTGCTCATATTTTTCTGAAGAGAAAAGTATACATTATTGAAAGTATACAAATAAAGAGTAGTTATTTAAAAACGTCATCCTTAACATATTGGACTTTTAAGGTTGATATCAACTAACAAGTCTTAATCTTTGACATTTGTTTTGGGATGCAAGAAAATAAAAACTATCCGTAAGAAAATCTGTATTTCTCATAGCATTCACAGGAAACTAATTAGCATCGACTAGAGTTTACCGACCCATAAATAGGAAAACAAAATCAGAGGTCATATTGTGACCTAAAATAATCGTGCTGAAGTGCTTCAATAGCCCCATTTTTATATTGCTTAGTTATGTCCCTTGTACTTTAATATGAATAAAGTAACACAAGTCTTCGTTTACTGTGACTCATCCTTTAGCAAAGGATTGATGATCTTGATTTTAATAAGTTGTTTTTACTATCCATCCACGTGCTACTTTCATGGACAACTCGTTCATATGCGTATAATTGCTAATCCAAACGAATTATCCAAGATAATCGTTCTAAGGATGAGAGAATGTTTGTTTCTAATCGAATTACTTCTTTTCATAATAATATATGTAACATTATTTGTGCATGCAGTTTTCATGAAGAAACAACTTTTAATATTAAATCGTTTGTTTTTCTTCACAAAATGTAACAATTAATTATCATGAAGATTCTTACTTTTATCATGGAGGACAAGTTCCTAATGCTAGAAAATTACAAGATAGTTTTGGTAAAACATGCATACACAATGTATATTTAAGACATATCACATGAACCCAAGTAAATATGATAGTATGGATTCATCAACTATTATCATACAACAGGACTGTGCAGATGTACCTTGTAAACCCTATATATATATATAAATATATATATATATATATATATATATATATATATATATATATATATATATATATATATATATATATATATATATATGCCGTTAACTCCTATAGATACACACATTGTACCAATGCTACTCAATACCCAGGATTATACCCTTAAGCCCTATACCTGGAGAACTTCTACTAATTCTAAAGAATATCCAACATTGTGTTGGTATGCCTTAAACTCTGTACCTACACACATTCAAGTTAATATATATATATATATATATATATATATATATATATATATATATATATATATATATATATATATATATATATATATATATATATATATATATATATATGATTGTGCTGAAGTGCCAACGAAATCAATTGTCCTTAAATAAACCTAATTAGTCCATCCTTTGTTCTGTATACGCTCTATATCTTGATGTACTTTATGTGTGCATGTATCTGGAAGGGTTCATATTCAAAAAAGTTGCGTGTAATTGTTCATTTTTAGATTTTCAAAACAAATCTTTCAACTAGCACC
>JAEAOA010000903.1:897500-900000 GCA_016746295.1 Potamilus streckersoni
CAGGTGTCAGGTTCCTCGGCCTGTACTTCCCAGCTGTCTGGTGAAATACCGCATGCCTTCATGTCCCTCTTGCACACATCCCTGAAGAGGAGTGACGACCGGCCGCTTCTTCTGGTGCCAGTGGCCAACTGGCCATATAGGATTTCATTTGGCAGCCACCCATCCTCCTCCGTCGGACATGTCCCAGCCATCGAAGGCGGCGTTTTCTCAGCAGGGAGTATATGCTTGGGATACTTGCACGTTGAAGGATCACGCTGTGTGGAATTTGGTCTTGCCAGCGGATTTTCAGGATGCGTTGTAGGCATCGTATGAGGAAAGAGTTTAGGATACGCTCTTGCCTCGTGTAAGTGCTCCACGTCTCTCTTCCATATAGGAAGGTGCTCAGAACGCAGGCTTGGTAGACTTGAATGCACTGTCAACGCACTGTTTTCCCACACCCTCTTTGTTAGTCGGGCCATGACGGTGTTTGCCTTTTCAAGCCTTCTCTCCAGCTCCACATCAAGCGAAAGAGTGTTACTGATGGTTGATCCCAAGTAAATAAAGTTATTGACTTCTTTCAGCAGGGTGGTGCCGTTAATTTTGATGGAAGGGGCAGTGGTGACATATTGAGCACTGACATTTGTCTTTTTTAGGCTGATGAGAGTGAGAGAGAGAGAGAGAGAGAGAGAGAGAGAGAGAGAGAGAGAGAGAGAGAGAGAGAGAGAGAGAGAGAGAGAGAGAGAGAGAGAGAGAGAGAGAGAGAGAGAGAGAGAGAGAGAGAAATCTCAAATGGGTATTGATGATGATGATGTGTGTTTGTGTGTGCTTGCATGCATGTATGTGTGGGAGGGTGTATGTGTGTGTATTTTGTAGGTGGAATATACTAGGATCATGTTGATCAAAGTTATATTTCTAGTAGATATAAACGGAGGTTGGTTCAATAAAGTTGTAATGACTCAATTCTCCAGTAACGAAAAATAAAGGTTTATCGGGTTTAATAAATTCATAATTTAAGATACAGGAGTTGTAGCAATGGAAGCAATGATACTGTCTTTCATAGTCATTATATTTATTAGTGAGTTATGCATTCTTGACCCAACTTGTGCCTGTAAAATAATATTTTTTTTAAAAAAAATTATGTGTTTTTCTCCTCCAAAAGCTTTTTTTCGTAAATTTCCGACAGTGTCGGCGTTTGTTTCATTTGAAACCAACTGCATCGCTAAGTAGAGGACAACAATAGTTGCGTCCCTTGACGAGCTGACTAGGACGACCGGACTGAGATACAAAAAGAAACGTTAGCAAAAATGTAAGATTTCTCTGTCGTATGGGTGAGAAACAGCTCTCCAGTTCACGACTCAACAAAGCCACAGTTCATCTTAACATATTTCTTTTGTTGTTCTATATCTACCGGCTTTTGAAATTTCCACACATTTCTTCTTACATTAGTTTACTATTTTTGTAGACATGTTTGCCAATTTTGCATTCTGTAATTCCAACATATTCCCTTTCTTCCTGCGCACAACTGACATTTTCTTTTCAACTTTTACTCAGAATCGTATTATTATTATTATTATTATTATTATTATTATTATTATTATTATTATTATTATTATTATTATTACTATATATATATATATATATATATATATATATATATATATATATATATATATATATATATATATATATATATATATATATATATGTATATATTGAAAAGTTCTTCAGCATTTTAATTTTTAAACTCGCAGATTTTGACATTTCGAATGCTACTATAAAATATTGATCAAACAATTATTGCTGCAGTATTCTAAATCTGTTTTACTTTCTAAGTTTAAACCCACACAGAAAGAAGCGTGTGCTAAATGTTATTTTCCAAAAATATGTATCGATACATAGCAAAAATGAGCAAATATCATTATAGCTTAGCTTATGTACACATAAATAGTTATTTTACTCTGCGACAGATTATGCATATCTTCTTTATTGTTTCTATATTTTTTTAATATTCTTTATATCATGTGATATTAGGATAGACATATACTGAATAGTATGTATTCGCTAGCAAAACATGCAAGAATTGATTGTATACTTGTGTATATATTAAGCAACATTATAAGGTAACTGAATTCAAGTGGAAAATAAAATTATATGGCAACAAAGGTGTGTCTTTCATTTTTGTCATTGGCTACACTCTTGTTCACATTTGATAAAACATACCATATTTTTCTTGCCACGAAAACCTTTGAGGTTGCGTCTAGCCGTCGGCATAATTTTGAAGAGAGAGAGAGAGAGAGAGAGAGAGAGAGAGAGAGAGAGAGAGAGAGAGAGAGAGAGAGAGAGAGAGAGAGAGAGAGAGAGAGAGAGAGAGAGAGATGAAAATACTGCTATTTATGGCTATAATAATAACAAATAATATGTATGTATGTATGTATGTATGTATGTATGTATGTATGTATGTATGTATGTATGTATGTATGTATGTATGTATGTATGTATGTATGTATGTATGTATGTATGT